>CABFWB010004483.1:0-58701 GCA_902151455.1 Timema bartmani
AGGAAAGAAAATATATATTTATATATTCCTACAGTAATAGATAAACTAAATAAAAATGTCACAATTTACTGTAGATAATGTTTTCTAAGGTAGCTCAGAAACATTATACTTTGACAGGGATTTGAGCCCTTGCCCTTTGACTTTGGACGTCATTCTACAGACCCCGAGATTTCGGCTCAAAACCCGGCATCACTCCTTAGTCCTTGTAACGGTGATAGCTTGTCTTTTGTTGAGTAGCAACCAACAAAGTTGAAAGTATTCGGGGGGGTCCTGTCTGTGGAATGTAAGGACACTCTGAAAAGGGGTAAAATAGAGGGGGTGAGAGGGTTCGGTGGGGTGACTACCATAACTACAGCAGCGCACCTCTGGTGAAGTGATAATACATGGAACTACTTGGAAGAGAGATTTGCTAAACCTCGAGATATCCATCCGAATCTTAACTGTTGCCGGTAGGAATCAGCAGGAGTTTGTCGTGGAGTGTACAGAACGTCTGATTTCCATGTGACGTCACGTGGCTACCCATAACAGTATCCAGCCAACATGCTGTGTAGTAGTGTTAACTGTTGCCGATAGGTATCAGCAGGAGTTTGTCGTGGAGTGTACAGAACGTCTGATTTACATGTGACGTCACCTGGCTACCCAGAACACTATCCAGCCAACATTCTGTGTAATATGTAGTGTTAACTGTTAACGGTAGGTATCAGCATCAGCAGGAATTTGTCGTGGAGTGTACAGAACGTCTGAGTTCCATGTGACGTCACCTGGATACCCAGGACACTATCCAGCCAACCTGTTGTGTGGTTACACCGTGGAGGCGCGATCTTCAGCCACCTGTCAGTTGGAGGTGACCTTCAACTCCTTCTACCTGGCGGATTGTGGACAGGACTACCTTGAGCTTGGAGGGGAAAGGCTGTGCGGACACCTGCAAGGCGTGAGAACCTTCCCCTTCAACTCCGACAGTTTCGCTATATCCTTTAAGTGAGTCGCTTTTGTTTCGTTCGTTCCACCTAAGGTTCTTCGCGCTACAGCACGAGTGTCATTTGTTTTATTTAACGTGCAGAGTAACTCTACACAAATTAATATAAGAAACACAATGAATTAATTATCTTACCTATAAGCTTCAACACCAAATGGCCTAGCCTGAACTGTCTAGACCTCTCCCTAACTTTGCTCTACGTTTTAAGGAACTTTATAACTCGAATTTCGTTTCTCCAAGTACAAATCCAATTTAAGCGGAAAGCATGTCCAAGCATTCTAGAAATAGACAATTTTTACTAAACACTCTTGCTTTCACATGCTAAGCACAATTTTACTAACAAGTATTTCAACCACAAACTAAGATGGTATCCTCCTAACACAGTCAATGAATTGCACACACACGTATTAAAAACTGATTTCTAAGTATGTATACTGAGCTTTGATTTACTAATAAAGCATTCTGGATATTTGAATTTGAATACAAAGTTGGATTCTAGCTATGACACTAATTTTTATTTATTTTAAGGAGAATTTAATTCGTGAATTTCTTAAATGCTCATGTTAGGCTTAATTTAAGCTTCCTAGCTTTATCAAGAAGTATCATGGCATATCAAAATAAGGTATATAACGTATGATGTTTTACATTTTCTAGAAGTGGTTCCTCCTGCAAAGGTACAGGGTTTGACCTCAAGGTGCGTCAGATTGACTGCGTAACCAGAAACTCCAGTCAACCCCAGTCCACGTGCAGTAGAATCTATAGCACCCAACAGTTCCTCATTGGCAGTCCCGAAGATATGTGTCGGTACCCGAACAACGTATATTGCGTCTACGTCATCAGACCCTCGATGACGGACGTATGTGAGCTTCAGTTCAACTTTCTGGAGTTCTCATTGGAAGATTCCGCAGGATGTGTCAAGGACCGCCTTGAGGTTGAAGGTAGAGAAGTCCTCTGCGGTAATGTCACCGGAACAAGACGTTACCAGGGATTCTCTGGAGAACTCGTAGTCAGATTCATCTCGGATAGCTCTAGAACTGCTAAAGGGTTCAAGATCTTGGTCACTCAGGTACCTTGTGGGTCTATGTATGAACCACCTGAGTCAACCACTCCGATTTATCCGGTTACTCCATTCCCACCAATGAAGATACGGTTCCCGATGCTTACCACTACACCCTCTTCATATCTATACCCTGGTTCAAACTACAGCCCATCTTCAAACACAAACTTACCAACCTGTTGTGGAAAAGCATACGGTGACAAGTTTTTCTTCATAGCCAGCCCTGGGTTTCCGAACAGCAGTTCGCTGAATTCTGATTGCATATACACCATCCAAAGGTCCAGCAGCAGCATCTGCAGACTCCGTATGAAGATGAAGTATTTCTGGGTGGGTGACGGAGACAGATACTCCGGCTGTAATGGTGGCTACCTGGAGGTGGACGGGCAGCAAATATGTGGCTGTCAGTCAGACACGGTCCTGACGACGACTTTCAGCTCGAACCAGCAGACCAAGGTTCTGAGGTACACGATGAACGGTAGTCAGCAGCAGAATCTCAGAGGGTTCATAATCGAGGTTCTTCAAGAAAAGTGCTTCTCTTCCATTTGGGGTGGTGAAGACAACTCCGCCACGAACAGTAACTCAAACAGTTGGTCGTTAATGGGAAAAGATCTGGGTTCGGTCTTTAGAAACGTTGCTGGGACGAAGTTTATAAGAAAAAGACGCTCTCTCCAAGAAATAAATGAAGCTGACGCGAATTTTGATAGTTCATATGAACCAATATTTTATCAAGAGCTCGAAAATTCCCCGAAAGAAATGACGAACAGCGATGAGTATTTTGAAGATAGTTATATCGATGACGCCATGAGGGCTAAAACCTATTTTGGAAGATCTAATATTATGACCGATCCTGTGACCAGACCCCGTCGTTCATTGTTCCAGAACAATAATAAATGTTGGAAATGGAACTTTTCTAATTGGGTGCGCATGGCCAAGCAGTTCCTTTGGAGCATCCCGGGTCAGATGTTGTGCCCCACGCCGAAAACAACCACCTGCCAAGTGATCAGCGCAGTTCAGGGCAGTATCCAGTCTCCGAACTACCCCAATTCTTACCCAGCCAATCTTCGGTGCAACTATAGGTAATATTATGTGAAGCTTACATCGCTGTGTGCGTGGATTAAACGTCAAGCTCGTCTAATCTAAAGTCCAATTTTCACAGGAAGAACTCTATCTGACAGCTAGAAAGGTTACTGGATCTACTTTAACGTATTCATACGTCAAGTCTTGTGATCTAAAGCTGTCACTTTTGATAGTTAAGTAGCATGTTATAATAATTTATGGCAGCAACAAAAAATCGTATTTTCTAAAAGGTTTTTACTATGGAAAATGGACTGTAGTTTGCCAGTGATGGGAAGGCTTAATAAATGTAACTGCTCTATGAATATGTGGTATTTAGTCCAGAAATTGTCCTAAACTGTACTTCCTTAAAATGCCCTGATCCATCTATTCCAGATTCCAAAAGATATCCGGATATTGTCAAGTTCAACTGACTATGGCTGTGTTCAACTTGGCCGTCAGTAATAACTGCACTAGTGACTACATTTTGATCAACGGCTTCTACAGATACTGTGGGGACTATTTCCCGACCCCCGGTGAGTGCAGCGAGCTCTTACGATGCTATAATCGACAGTGGGATCATTCTGTCCTTGTATTGGATTTGAGAGCTCTAACTGATTAATATACTTAACTACATATCTTAAAATGTTCACAAGTTCTCATATAGAGATAATATTATAATCGTAAAACTTGTTTGACCTCGTGATTGTGTTGAATCTTGACGATTTATTTGACCCCGAACTCAAAAAAGCGGGTTTTACCATTCTGTCTGCCTGTCTGTCCCTATTTCTTCCTGTCTGTCTTTCTGTCTGTACCTGGACTCACAACAGAAACTGTTAAATTTTGTTCACACTTGATATTTAGATGTTCTATGGCTGTCCCTCTTTTTTTTTCCATAAAATTACTAATGACTGATTTTGATCTTGTTCGAAATGGATAGCTGGAGCGAGAAATACATTATGTATGCTCGTTTTTGTCAAAAATAAATCAGTTGAGGTTTGTCTACTGATGGATTACTTTTGAAAACTTTGGCACAGCTATCCATGAACTATCCCATTCTCAAGGTCATTCTTCCCTCGTAAATTGAGACAGAGTTAATAATGACCCTCAAAACAAGACAATACCTGGGGTAAAGCATTGGTGCACAAAGTTAAAAGTTCTGAGTTTGATCCCCGTGTCTAGATGTCGCTTTTAAATCATATTTAACCTAATTGAAACACGCACCCAAGCGCCCGACTGTATCCGAGCCACTGTTGATTTCCCATCTGTTGCTTATGTGTGAGCTCGTCCTTTCGCGATTGTTTGTGTTATTGGAGTGGAAATATATTGTTATATTATGTTGTCCTAAGTTAAGTTAATCTGTAAGTGATGTGCTGTCCTTGTTTTTCAGCTACCCTGGATCTGTCATCAAGCGGTTTCAGTGACCTGTTGTTCGTCACGTCTCAGACCTCGTCTGGTCGCGGGTTCGTGGCCAGCTATCAGTACTTACCTTGTTCCTCGTCAGGAGGACCAATTACCGGGACGTGCAGTACCTCAGTACAGGCTCAGTACTTCAACCTGAGCAGTACCAACTACAACCTGGCTCTCTCCGCCTGCACTTTCAGGGTACTCAAGGCCTATCAGGTTGGTACCACTACACCTGCACCTTCAGGGTACTCAAGGCCTATCAGGTTGGTACCATTATACCTACACCATCAAGGTAATCAAGTCCCATCAGGTTGGTAGCATTACAGCTGCACCTTCAGGGTACTGAAAGCTTATCAGGTTGGTACCACAACACCTGTACCTTCAGGGTAACTAAAGCATACCACGTTGGTACCACAACACCTGCACCTTCAGGGTACTCAAGGCCTATCAGGTTGGTACCAATACATCTGCACTTTCAGGGTACCCAAGGCCTATCATGTTGGTACCACTATACCTGAACCAGGGCTGCCACTGAAGTAAATATAAACTGTGCCTGTGATGTGTTCTTATCAGTCAATAGATAGTGTCCGACAGCTTAGTGGGTAGCTTGTCTGCCTACTGAGCTAAGTGTCCTGAGTTAGATTCCCTGCATGGCCAAAAAAAATATTATTGGTGAAATACGGGTTTTTCCTCTTCCGTGGTGATGAATTAACGGTCAGGGGACTGGGTACTGTGTTTGTTATATAATTAAGTTAGTTTGTAAGTATTGTGCTGGTGATATGATCAGCTAGTTTAGCAAGTACACGTTAAATACCCCAAAAATAAAATCAATTAAAATATATTAGCATTTAATTCCACTAGTGGAGGTGAGTTTAGAAGAAATTTACCCGCATTTGCGTGGAGGGGGGAATAGAAACAATCTAGGTAAAACTTTTCTAGATACACATTGTCCCCTTAAAACCAGACTAGATGAGCTTGACATTTAGTGTGCGTGTACACCAGTGCACCTTACACCTCCCCAGCCCCATGCATTAATAATTTCTGTGACGTCATCGTTCTGGTTTGTTGTCGAGCTTGGAGCCACATACGATAATATTGACACACTCTGTGGGCATGGCTCTCTAACACCCTCTCCCACTTAACCCGGCCCGTGATTTAGAGAGTGAACAGGCTCTAGAGGGTCCACTTTCGATTCCAGGGGACATACCACGGCTAGAAAGTGATTTAAACTTAGTTTGTTAGTCCCGGACTAGGTTTAACCTCTCACGGGAAATACTATTGTAATATTTAGAGGTACGTATTTATTTCCATAACAATACAAGCCCGCAAAGTTGTTCGAATGGTCTGAGGCGTTAGAGTCGCATCTCAGTTGTTGGGAAGGTCGTGATTTGAGTCCCAGCTGGCTGTGCTGGGGTGGTTTTACTATCCTATATCCATGCTAATGTTGGTGCATTTTATATAAACTACCATACTTGCACCTAACCCTTGAATTGAACAGTCAATATAACTCCACGTTTAATAAAATAAAAGTAAATTGAGAGATTGTTTAGTCGGTTGGGAGGCCTGCTGATCTTAATATACAGTAGACTCTATTACTGAAATGTTGGTAGTTCATACTATCAGCCATTTACACCAATCTAAGTATTCCGGGTGAGGAAAGGGAATGTTAACGTAATTATTCGTCTAGGAAGGGTAGATCAGTCTATATGCACCCTTCCCAGGATGCGAACCGGAAACCAACCTCTCGAGTTAGAACTAAGTGCGTCAGTTGAAATCTTTGTCACTGAAAAGACCATGCCGGTCCCATCTAGTGGATTCACAAATAAAATATGAAAGGAAATTAAAAAATACTCGGTAACACTACTCAGCTTTGAAGACACAAAGTTTGTGACAATAAAAATAACCTAATGTTGACAGTTTAATCTAAACTGTGTTAGCTGGTTGGATATTAAAAGGCCCTTTGACCTTTGTCCGTGCTGAGAACGTTCTGAAATATCGTTTTTATTCTTCCCAGCCTCGATTCGATTTAGATTTCATTAGACTTACAAAGCTCATGTTTTCATTCAAAAAAAGAAAGTAGATTCAATTTTAGATTCAAATTAGTACAAAAATCTCTTAAATAAAACGCCAATTTTTTTATTTAAAAAAAGTGTAACTATTTGTTGTTTATAAAATAAATCATAGCGAACGTTATTTGTTATGGTATTTCTATGAGGCGACTCTCAGTCACGTGCGCTGATGATATTAATCTAAACTTGCCTTGTCAGTTGTCCGTTGTGGGAATTCAGTTGGTATCGTTAGGAAACAACTCATCAGTAGAGTGACTTTTAGTTCGTCATGTTGTCAATAGATGCCTCCATTAGAGCCTGGAATACAGGACATTTCTCTAAAGCGGGACCTCTTTTAAAGACGAATGTTGATGCTTTTTTTTATCCTAATAGCCTTCCGCATAGCCCTCCTTTAGATCAAAACGCTAATAAACCTTGTGTTAAGTATCCTTTAAATGGCCTGATGACCTCACTTTTTAGACCAATACGACATTGATATAGTAAATAAGCACAATGAACATATATATACGTTTATATACATTTTGCCGCCACCCACTCTCCTCCCTTTGGGAATTTAGTCAAGATGACTTATTTGAAGGGAGGGATAGTCAGATAGGAGCATTGACCCGAATTTGAAATTTTTATTATAAACTATAATACATGTTGCAATGTTGTCAGTCGTGATCGTGTAAGTTCTAACAGAGTCATTATAGCCCAAGTCTGTCATTTTTATCAAACAGTCCTTCTTGCTCATTTACACAAGTGCTCCAACTCTCTCAAACTGGGGACAATAGAATACATTCTCCAGTCGTGCCGTGACACCCCCCAGCTACTACAGTCCTAGTTTCAACTCTTCCTATAGTTGAAAAGTGTGTCTTCCTTTCAACTTTGTTTGCCAAGTCAATAATATTGATGTATAGCTAACTATACACAAGCTAAGCTGAATTTAATAACAAATATATTATATTATTGTGTTTGTGTTTGACTGGCTGACAACACAAAGAGGGATTACGTTTCTTTTAGGTAACATTTATATGGCCTAAATATTATAGTTCTATAAAACGAAAATATGTCCTAAGAAAACTAAACAAACAGAAACCAACGCAGTAAAACTGAATAATTAATCAATTATCTTAACCTAATGTCTAGAAATATCCATTTGTCTATATACTCACAGACACATTCATTCAGTTATAAAAATAATCAGGCACTTAAGTAATTTGCATGGTTGTGTGACAAGAAAACGACAGAGATCTACATATTTATGTAAGTTTTTACAACTCGATTGTTAATTTCAATACAAGATTAAAACCAATAAACTAACCAGCAGTGGTGAGCCACACGACCTAAATGTCAAGCTCATTTAGTATGTTCGATGGTCACAAGGGTTAGAATTCTGGCTGAAAGTAAATATGGTATAGTTTCTAAGAACCAAAACGTCAGTGAAACAATCGTTATGTTATGTTATGTTATGTTATGTTATGTTATGTTATGTTATGTTATGTTATGTTATGTTATGTTATGTTATATTATGTTATGTTATGTTATGTTATGTTATGTTATGTTATGTTATGTTATGTTATGTTATGTTATGTCATAACTTATGAAGGCAAGTGATGACGTCATTGTGTCTCCAGAGTGCGTGTGAAGTGCAGCTGTCCCTCCAGTACTTCAATCTGACGTGTGGAGAAGAGTCCCTTCAGATAGGTAGCCAGTACCTTTGTGGGTACCTTACTGGACAGTTCAGTAAGTACCTCGACAAACAGATGGGAGAGAAATATATATAATAAGCTAAATTTTATAATTAATACATAATCAAATAAATACTATTCGTTGTACCCGGCTGAAAAGCCACCTAAGTCAACTTTCTCACTGGTACACGTCACAGAGTTTATACGAGTATAACACATTCCAGCGATAGTTCAGATGTTTTGGAGACCTCAACCACTTGTATATGACATCGGGAGCCTTGTTTTAATAGCCTCCATACATTCACAGACTAGCGTAGATCCGTCTGTCCACCCAACTAAGGGCTTCGAGTTTGAATCTCGGAATGACCGAATAAAAATTATCTTTGGAGAAATTAGGGCCTTCATCGCTTTCAGAGTGAGGAATTAATGGCTAAGGGACTAGGTAGTGTGTCTGTTCTAGAATTAAGCTAGTCTGTAACTCGTGTGCTGACATAATCAATCGGTACAAAAAGTACACACTACATGACCCAGATACATAAAAGGCCTATTAGAAAAGTCAAACTAATTTTGTACTGGTTGGCAATGATAACATTTTACTATAAAAGGGGCCTAATATCAATATTTTATAGTACTATCTATGAAAAATGATAGCTGCAGATCACATGGCTTGACGTATGAGTACATGATAGTAGATCTAGTAACAGTCAAATAAGGTTCTTCTTACCCTGTTTCTATTGTTTCTTGTTTTTGTTTCCAGTCTCCGCCCAGTTCGACTCGTTGACCTCGGAAGTCCAACTGGTGTACCGGAAGTCGTCTGCCGGTAACCCGGGAAGTTTCATCATCACTGGCCAGCAAGTCACCAACTGCAGCCCATTCTCACGTGAGCGTCAGACACAACTAGTTCTAGTTACAACTTGTCCTTGTTATTCTGGTTATAGCTTGTCCTTGTCATTCTGGCTACAACTTGTCCTTGTGATTATGGTGAAGATTGCTAGAGATGACCACAGGAGTGCAATAGAAGACCACAAGAGTGCTATAAATGACCACAGGAGTGGACCCCCATGAGAAAAATTATCTTTCTATGATCTTGCTACTAAGTAGGTGAAGGGGTGTGGTTGGGGAAGGAGACTATTACATATACATGAATACATCAATGGGGGTTGCGGGGAAAGTGGTGGTGGGGNGGGGGAAGGATGATCAATATTTGGGAGGGAATACTAAATCCAAACAAATAGGAGCAATTAGATATTAATATTTTTCGGTACATTTTATAAATCATTGAATCCCAGGGGAAGGGTATGGGGTATGCATCAGACACTACGTTAGTGATACATTCAACCACCGAGCGCTGTAGTCGACACGTGAGAAGAGAACTGTTATTACTGTTATTGTAGCTCATCTGATAATGTTTCTGTCATTAACTTCCTCGGGAGAAATTAAATTTGGTCTTTCTCGATTGCATTTGAAAATGGGAACATTTTTCCATCTCACGTCTCTGGGTGTGACTCAAAGGTTTGCGGGGCGTATGAAATGATAAGGATCTACGCTAGTACGTAATTGTATACCTTGATTTTCTTACACTTGGACCCATGGAGCATCTTTTCTTATAAATACAACATTGTATTATGGTCAACATTGATAGCATTTTACTATATTGTTATTGTTATTTTTTATATATTGGTAATATTTATCATAAGTGACAGCTGTAACATAGCATGACTTAACGTATGAGTAAATGAAAGTATATCCAGTAACTTTTTCTAGCTGTCAAATTTGTCCATTCGTAAACGATTGTGGTACACACATTTTAGGATAGTTAGTGGCTATTAGTAGGAGGTAACAAATACTGTAATTAAAACTAATGCACGTTGTGTTTCAGTGAACGTGACTCCAGCCAGGATCCAAATGGCCAGTGGCAGGAGTCAACAATCTCAACAAGATGACAATCGTGTTTTGTACGAGAAAACAAATGCGCCATTACTAAAGTCTAACGAATTTATTTCATATCCGGAGTCATAAAATAATGTTCTATAAATTAACTTGATTCTATGTTTTTAAATATAATATTCAATGGTTATTTGAAAATGTTTCTTCTCTTATCTTAATAGTCTAAGAACTATAGTTTATAAAAAAAATATGTGCTTTATGTACAGAGATTTAATATTTATTACTTGACACAATGACATTTTATATTTGTAGATACAGAGCAGTAATTTGGAAACAAACCATTATAATGTACGCCAGTTGTAATTTGAGGTTATGGGTAAATTATATAAACATTGAAAAATGGCTAGTCTATAAGTTCAGCAAATAAATGTAAATGTTATCAATAAATGGTATTAAGTTTATTTTTGAAAATTATCACCAAAATAATATTTAAAATAAAGCAAGGAACAATATTTGAACTATATATATCATGAATAAAAATACACATTTTCTTAAAAAACTAAAACTTGTTTTCAAAATACAAAGATATAATGCATAACGAATATATGAATATAATAATAAATCAAATATGTATGTATAACATTTTTTATTTAGCTAAACATGTAAAACGAGTAAATGATTTATTCAACACATGATATTTGAAACAGATATATTCCTTTATGTAGTTAAAAACCTTAACATAACATAACAACTGTATAAACCTCAGTACAGACCTAAATACCTTTAATTAATATACATTCAGTTCTTTAATTACAATAACAACAATGAACATATGATTATTACATTATAGAGTGGAATATGGCTGAAATAAATACAATCCTAACCAACCTAGTTATTTATTATTTAAAAAAATCAAATTCAAGTTATTTTTATCATGTGAAATGGTCAGTCTTATTGGATTAAAACTACATATTTAAACTACGTATTATTAGTATATCGCTTACAAAATATAACTTTAATGTTAGCATTGTTGTAGTATTAGTCGTCAAACAATAATGGAACCAATTTAACCATTTCATATTTTATTCTTTAAATTTAAAAATGACACCTGGGCATGGGAATCGAACCCGGGACCTTTGATTATTTAATGTATGAGGATTGTACTTTCTCAAAACCTACCATCTCCTTTACAACAAATATTCTGAATTATTAAAGTAATACACAGGCCCTACTTCCGTCGCCTTCCAAGAAACCGGATGTTAGTGAATATGGCGCTGGCCGGTCGCTTCCTGTTACAGAAGTTGATGGTTTTACCGGTGTTTCCAGCCCTCGTCTCGTGGAGCGCCACCAGTAGTTGGAACACGTCCTGACGGGTCGGGTTGCACATGTAACGGTTTTCCTCAGAGTAGTGCGACCGGTTACGACCGTTCTGCCGTTTCCACGGGTAGCGCCTGTAATACCTCGACCTCTTCCCTGGCCCCGGACCGAGCGTGGTGGCGTCATCCGCCTCCATAGGCAAGTCCTCCACGTAAATCAGAGGGGATTCATGCTCGCTCCAAGGCGCTTCCTGTAGCAGCATGTTGAGGTAGGAGGAGATCGCTTCTGTTTTCTCTGGGTATAGTTTGGTGTCCAACAATGAACTTTCTGTGGAAGGAAATTTTTGAATATAAGTTTTAGTTTTTATATTAATACAAGATAATAATTGTGGGTCAAAATAAAAGTTATGAAAGCCGGTAAACTCGCACAACCTATCTTGAATAAATATGGACTTTTTTAAACATGATTTTTACACTGCTTTAAGGTTGATTAAGTTCCAGAGTTTTTGATATTCACAACCCGAATTTTCTCGTCCATTGGGGCTTCCGTGACTCCACCCCGCATGATTGTTAGCGAAGCTTTATTTTTCTTTTAATACAAATAAAACTTAATATTTATAGGAGTTAGTAAAAAAAACTGTTCATATAATTCCAAGAAACTTTAAGGAATCTGTTATCCTAACATTGCCAAGCGGGGTTGGTCGCTTTATCACTGTGACCTTGACGATTGTTCCGTCTCCTCTTAGGCTATGGAGATGTGAAGACAATAAGGAGTTACCTGCCTCGGTTGTGTAGCTAGCTAACGCTCTAGTTTCGTGTTGAGCTCGACTTCCGAGGACGGGGAGATCGAGGTTCGAATCTAGGTCCGATGGACTGGGGCGGTTTTCCTAAATGGTTTCCCACTCTCCCTTCATGCAAATGTCGGTTCACTTCCTCTGAATTCAACCTTCCCAATTCCTAACCTATTAGCGTAATTAGTACTTAAGCGTATAACCCAAACGGGTAGTAAGACGCGGTGATAAATAATAATGAGTTGACGCTCTTTTTATCAGCAGGGCCGACTGAGACCCAGGTAATAAGGCTTGTTCCATGTGGTCACGTGATTATAGCAGAAAGGTGATATTCCAGTGTTTGATTACTTATTTAGCTGCAAGCTAGAAGTTTTATTGTCAAGTTGTGATGGATCTTGTCTTACTAGTTTTAATTTTTTGCGTAATTATTTGTGTTTGTGTATTAAGGAGAAAAGGAAGGGTACGAGAGAAAAGTCAATGTTTTTGCAGTTTTTATGCCAACAAATTTTTTGGCGCAAGTAAATAATACATTGCTCCAGTACAAACATAGAATATAATTTTCTTCACATGGTAACCTTCAAATTTCTTGAATAACTGTCATGGTGTCCTGGAATTTAATGACCAGTTTTTCTCTTCATTTAAAAAGTTTGTTAGATAATGCCACCCTGCTCATTACATATAGTCAGGAAATTCTAATATCAACATGAGAATAAAATTAAAATATGTTTGTACTGGAGCAATATTTTATTTATTCTAGCCAAAAACATGTTTTTCCATAAAAACTGAAAAAACACGAACGTTCTCTCATGTCCCCTTCCATCCCAACATAAGTTACTCAAAACTTGATTTACAAAATTGAATAAGGTTAATTGTTAGAACAACCATTTAATTTATAAAAATTCCAAACTAAAGAATAAATGTTAAAATTGTTCCAGACAAACAATATTTTTATATTACGCGAAACCAGACAACTCGGTCTAGATCTTCTAACACGGTGTCGTCATCCCCGAGTGATAATAGTAATCACGTTACCTTTTTTTGACAGGGCCCATTTGAGTGCGGTAGGGGGGATTTGGCGAGTTACCGTGATGAACCGAGCAGGAAGGAAGGCTATGATGGGCAGTTGAGACAAGAAAAAGGACACGCAAACACTAAACTATGGTTTATTTCAAACGATGGATTTACGATCCAGAGCGGAGCTGTGCAACGGATGACTGATGCCAGCCAGACGCAGACGCAAATTAGCATGCTCTAATGCACCCTGAAGGGGAGCACGAGAGCAAATTCCAACACGTACCGACCAATTGGTCACACCGTGTGGTTTTCGGATACTAAACTGATGGGTTGTCGCATTTCGCGAAGTTACTGAAACAAATAAAAGCATATTATTAATATTAAGGGAAAAACAAATGGATATTGGTAAACCTAATAGAGGTTTTTAGAGTTATAAGCGGAGACACTACTCTATGGGGGGCTGGGTGAGAGCCTCCCAAACCACCGTTGACACATCTCGCTTATCCGAGCAGGGCTTTGGGACGTCGATGGCACCCTCCAGGGTCGATGACATAATTCCCAATCCCCTGGATAAGAGGATTGGTGGCACCGGGAAGTCTGTCGTAGAAGGACTGCGCCAGCTTCCGGAAGTGGTCCTTTGTGGTAGGCATATCCAGGTCGCGGTGCAGAGTCACATTCCGAACATACGAAGGTGCGTTCACAATGATCCTCAGACACACGCTCTGGAACGCTTGCATCCTCCTCATATACGTGTCCGCCAGGTGGCCCCAAGCGGGACACGCATAGTCGAGGATCGGTCTGAGCAGCTGCTTGTACAGTGTCAGACCGTTCCTTGTGGACAGGGCGCTACGCCTGTTAAGCAGTGGGCCTAGGATTCCCAGCCTTTGCTTCGCCTTGGTCAGTCTCTCGGTGCAGTGAAGTCGCCAAGTCAGCTTGGTGTCCAGCGTAAGTCCCAAGTACTTAGCACTGTCCGCCCATCTGACCTGTTCTCCGAACAGCCGGAGTGGGGCCGGCCTGTAGAACTTTCTTTTCCATGTGAAGAGCACTGCTGTACTCTTCTCCACGTTAATACTCGTTCTCCAGGTAGTCAGCCACCCCTCCAACTGCGTCAGGTGCGTCTGGAGTCGCCTCTCCACCAGCTGCCCTCGCCACGACTCCGCTACTAGAGCCGTGTCGTCCGCATACAGTGCTAACTTGGTGTCTGGGGATTTCGGAATGTCGTTCACATACAGACTGAAGAGCACCGGGCCCACGAGGGAACCCTGCGGCACTCCAGCCCGGATGCTTCTGACTTGGGATGTGGCATTCCCAAAGGTAGTGGAAAAGGTTCGGTTGGAAAGATAAGATTGAACAATCTTAACTAGGTAGAAGGGAAGGTTCAGGGAGAGGANGTGGGAAAGATAAGATTGAACAACCTTAACTAGGTAGAAGGGCAGGTTCAAGGAGAGGAGTTTGAAAAGGAGACCTTCGTACCAAACACGGTCTGAGGCCTTTGCCATGTCGAGAAAGACAGCACCAGTCAGACTGTTGATGTTGAAGTTCCTCGTGACCTGCTCCACGAGCCGGACGAGTTGGTGAGACGTAGCCCGAAAGCCGAACTGCACGTCCACCAAGATGCCCATCTCGCGAACATGTCGGGTCAGTCTCGTCAGTAGAAGTCTCTCGAAGCCAGCCAGCTGTTCGTCTGCTCTTTTTATTACCCCTAGTCTGGTGGTTCGGGAGGGCTCGGTTCGTTGCCAAGCGGCTACGAAGAAAGGGAGGGGGGTGCTTGGCTAGCGACCTTATCCCCTGAGGGATTGAACAGAGATTGGGTGGAAAGGGGTAGAGCACGGTGGACCGTTTTGGGGATGCAAGAGCGTTACAGAGAGAAAAAGTAGAGGGGTGGTAACAACGGATTGGTAACATATCAGATGTTAGTTAACTCTTCCCTCCACTACGACCTAGTCTATCGTGAGGGTAACATTTCACAAAACAGTTAACTCTTCCCTCCACTACAACCTAGTCTATTGCGGGACTTACGCTTTAGACCAACTGCAGATCAACCCACCCAACGACGTTTGTTAGTCCCAAAAGTATTAAGTCACAAAACGCCATTGTTTATGCGTTATTAAACCATCAAGAAGTTTTAAGTAAATATAAGTAAATCCTAAATGAACTATAATTATCATTTACGACGAAGATAGTTCATCTCTACCAGGACAGGGTGAGTCTTGTTACCCACTGAGTGAAGTCTAAATACAAAGATATTTAATCTCTCACCAGGACAGGGTGAGTCTTGTTACCCACTGAAGTCTAAATACAAAGATATTTCATCTCTCTACCAGGACATGATGAGTCTTGTTTCCCACTGAAGTCTAAATACAAAGATATTTAATCTCTCACCAGGATAGGGTGAGTCTTGCTACCCACTGAAGTCTAAATACAAAGATATTTAATCTCTCACCAGGACAGGGTGAGAATTGTTACCCACTGAAATCTAAATACAAAGATATTTCATCTCTCTACCAGGACAGGATTAATCTTGTTACCCACTGAAGTCTAAATACAAACCAATTCTGACAAGATAGTCCAAGTGTTTACGTACGGCCAAATAGTGGTAACGTTGACCTTTCCTGGCAACTGACCTAGTTTCGTCAATTAACAAACGTCAGGAAAGGATGAAGATTTCATTGTTGGACTTTACCGAACTCTTACAACCAAGTTTGTTTGGGAGCTTGTCACCACACTGAAAACCATGTGGCAGAAAATGTGACAACACGTATGAGAAATACACATGGTACCACTGAATCGTACACAATTTCAAACCTCAGTAAGTTAAGCCCTGATAATCTGTGCTCAGAAATACAAACATTACTTTGATAATCATATGAAACACTCCCCATATTCCTATTTTTAATAAAAAATTTTAGAGCCATATACAGAGTTTCGGCTGTAACCCCAGGTAGAGTGTCTCGGCTGTAACCCCAGGTACAGAGTCTCGGCTGTAACCCCCGTACAGAGTCTCGGCTGTAGCCCCAGGTACAGAGTTTTGGATGTAACCCCAGGTACAGAGTCTTGGCTGTAGCCCCAGGTACAGAGTCTTGTCTGTAAGCCCAGGTACAGAGTTTTGGCTGTAACCCCAGGTACAGAGTTTTGACTGTAACCCCAGGTAGAGTGTCTCAGCTGTAACCCCCGTACAGAGTATCGACTGTAGCCCCAGGTACAGAGTTTTGGATGTAACCCCAGGTACAGAGTTTTGACTGTAACCCCAGGTACAGAGTTTCGACTGTAGCTCCAAGTACAGAGTTTTGACTGTAGCTCCTGGTCCAGAATTTCGACTGTAGCTCCAGGTACAGAGTTTCGACTGTATTCCCAGGTACAAAGGTTCGATTGTAACCCCAGGAACAGAGTTACAGCTGTAGCTCCAGGTACAGAGATTCGACTGTATCTCCAGGTACAGAGTCTCGACTGTAACCCCAGCTACATACACACTGAATTTTAAAATACACTATTTTCTAGTTTTTGGCCACATGAAACGCCAAGATCCATCACAATCTCACGTTAAAAGGTTTTCACGATTGCAATATTTTATGTATATAAGAAAGTAAGAAATAGTTTCGTAATAATATAAAACGACTCGTACAGGCTTTTTTCAAACAAACGTAAATTTTAGTGAGATCGTTCTGTCAATAATTCTAACGGTTTTATTCAGGAGGATATTTAAATGATACTTAAAGTTTTATTTCCACCGTTCTTAAGTTTGTCTGTTTATTCAGGAGGATATTTAAAGGATACCTATGGTTTTATTTCCACAGTTTTAAAGTTTGTTTATTCAGGAGGATATTTAAAGGATACCTATAGTTTAATTTCTACAGTTTTTTAGTTTGTCTGTTTATTCAGGAAGATATTTAAAGGATACTTGAAGTAATATTTCCACAGTTTGTAAGTTTGTCTGTTTATTTGCATTATGTAAGCTACACCTTCTCTTTAGAAGTCACTGTTGGAAGCTGGAGAAAGTAGGGAAGAGGAGGGGCTAGGATTAGCTGTCAAGTCGGGCTCAACCCCCAACTGTCTTATGAATCACTGAACACGACCCAAAGAAGCGACTATACCACCCACTATTACACCAAACTTCATTAAGGCACGGTCGTTAATTTGACTGTCACATACAAGTATGTCAATAGCTAATGAATTCATTAGTTTAGACAATGCTTATTTTAGAACATGTTGATTTAGATACTGGCTCAACCTTAGCAAGTATGAACATTATTTGTCGGACAAATCATAGTTAGCCTTATGTGTTAGGGGTGAAGGTTGTTCAGTGTGGACTAAATCGTATGAGCCATAGACTTTGCTTCTCGCAACATTCTTATTTGTTGCTCGGTGTTGACTCTTTCTCCATAAATCGTATTTTCCTCGGACACATCGATCATAAAGGATATGTCAACATTATAACCTAAAAATAGAACTTTTGATTCAATTATATCGGTGTAACTTGGTATTCGTTAATTTATAGTATAAATAATATTTTTCTCTTTCCCCTAACGAACATATTTTGGACCTCTGGGCTGGATATATCTATTTGTCAAAAAGAATTGCTCAAATTATTTCTCGTTGAGTAAAGAACTTTCGCTATGGTGAATAATCTATGAAGAACAAAACAAACTCTTTATGCTAGATACATTTATTTCCATTTTTCTTTAAGAAAATCTAAATTAAATTGCTATTTTTCAGAGTGATAAATCATTAAATGCAATATTAAATTAAACCTAGTGTGTTTGAATAAATTATTAAATACAATGAAATTAAAACTAGAGTGTAAGTATAAATGATTAAATGCAATTAAATTAAACATAGATTGTCTGGATGCATTATTAAATACAATAAAATTAAACCTAGAGTTTACTAATAAAATTATTACATACAAATAAGTTAAACCTAAAGTGTCCGAATAAATTAATCAGCAAAAGTTTACATTAGATTCGAAGCTGAAAGAGATGGTGGGTTCGGCTACTAAATAACTTAGTCACATAGGTAACAAATATTATATTATCACCATTATCCAGAGGTGGCTCGTGGTTTGTTACTAAGGCAGGCAGCTCTTAACAAGCATGTATACATATTTCCCCCCAAATCAGTGTGTAGCTTGTATCTTAAAACAAATACACACATGCATTAGTCCATGACATTATTGTGTTTGTGGTTGGTCAAATTGATAGTGAGGGAAAAGTTTACTAGTACAGTCCCTATCAAGCCTGGCAACAACCTGATGAGTTGACTCTGACCTCAAATAACTGGAAACCTTTGTTAGAACGAATCAACTAGGTTTGATCAAGTCGAGTGGGGCATACCTTCTTCAGATGAAAGTTGATTGAACTCGACCACTTGAGAGGAGGTTGCTTGTAGTCCACAATGCAAAGTCAGAGTGAGACTCACGCAAACTGCCAACAGGGTGATCTGCATGACTACCCTGGAACATACATAGGTTTAATGATTTCACGTTAGTTAAAGATGGCTTTCTTTCCTTCATCAAATGGTGATACATCCACACTAGATAGTCTCTGCCATAAAAGATAGAGGTATATCGAATGGGTTAAGATTAATATAATATGTGCTCTTTTTAATACAAAGAACAACTAATTACTGGGAAAGAATTAACCATTAATTTGGTGTCTTTAAAATCAAAACTCATATTATTAAACATTGCCAGATCAATTCGAGCATCTTAATTTCTATTACGATCAACACTCAACAAACTTGAGCAATTAACACTAGCACAAGCATAAAATTCTACAGAATTTTTAAATATGTATCCATTAACACAACAAAACACACAGTAACACTAAATCTCGGATCGGTTCAACATAGGGGCATGATATAAAAGGCACTTGTTACTTTAGGACAAATACTCACAACAAACTTCTAAATTTCCTAAAACACCTGAACGGGTACAATTTCAAAAATAAAATAAATAATTTCCTTACAAACAAAATCTTTCAGGCTCACAATATACCCGATAATATTTTGGAGGGGAAAGGAATATTTTCAGATCGTTTCTAACAGTTTTTTTAACAACTTGTAAGGATATAGATTTTCCCTTTCATAATATTCCAAATCTAAAGTTCCCATCCTTAATATATTTCAAGTTAATGAACAATTTTATAATATTAAACTCAATGAATCTCCATGTGTGTTATAAAATCTTCTCTTCTGGTTTAACAAACACGAGTGGTCATTTCATTATTTTTTTATGTGTTGACAATGTGTCTCTTATACCGGATTAACACCCCTCTTCCGAGTATTTGTGAACAACAAGCCACTCCCAAATAACTTTGTTTCTTTCTCTCGTTTCAAAAAGCTTGCTAAATAATGGTGAGATCTCATAAATTTGAAGATTCCGGAAGCCTCCTCTTTGACTATATACAAATAAAAGGGCGCCTCTCACTTTTCTCTCAGCCTGCAACCCCGCTGTACGTAAGTTAATGTTCGCGGTACGCTACACTTCAAACTTAATGTGGTAGGCGGAGTATAGTAGACCTTAATCCAATAATGCTATTTTTATACCACCACTTTGCCTTGTGCCTATCAAATTATAAACTTCAATTTATTTCCAACATGGCGACCGGTTGATATATCCGACATTCTCAAAGTCCAAGTGTCTGGAGCCAAATTGTGGCTAACGTCTACTCTGGCAATACATTAAATTACCCGCACGCGCTGACTAGAGGGGCAGCAGTTGTGTCCATACTTGCAAATACCTCAAGGCTACAGGGCTTTCAAGCGACATAGCCTCCAAGCTCTGCATGATTTTCACCGCAACGCCGCTAGTGAGTCGTTAATAGGCAAGGTACGTTCGTCCAAACGGAGGCAGAAGCTTGTGAATTCGATGAAGAGGGAAGTATAGCAGGATTCTGGTGGAAAGGACCTTCTAGAAAACAAATACATATTTTGCTGCGAACAAAATTGATAAAAATGTTCTATAATATTATTGTTATTTTATAGGTATTGATAATATCTATAAACAGTGACCTTTGTGAATAATATGACTTGACGTTTGAATATATGAAAGTAGTTTTAGTAAGTTATGCAACTGTCAGATACGGCCCTTCCCACCAGAATCCTACTCTACAGTAAATGGTGTATGTTTATACAAACGCGTCCTCGCCCCTCGTTTCATAGCGCCGCCGTTATTAAGTGGAGCGCTAGCCGTCGTCAGTGCCGGGTAATTAAGTTTACCGGAGAGGTGTAATGCAGTTATGTACACATGACGCTGCTTTAAGGACACGGGGACATGTGGGTACATCACTTTAGATGGAGGGGAAGGGGAGAGGCACGAGTTTATGCAGTAAGTTTGTAAATAGTCAGGTCTAGCAGCAGACACGGCGTATTGTTCCCTTCTCTGCGGTGGGGTATGCAAAGCTCGCGACACTTGCTGGTCAGAGCAGCGGTTAGTAAGAGAGACGAAGAAAGCTTACAATGTGGTCATATCTAATACCCCTCCCTCATTGGTTCGAGCTCAAACAAGGTGATGAATTGCAGGAAGACGGGGAGCGTTGAGAGGTTATAAAAGGAACTGGAATGGTCCCAAAGGGAAACTCTTGTACAAAGGTGTGCCAACCATGTTACTGAATAATTCTGTTTGATTAAAATGGTGCAATCTTCTACATTTTTGAGAGGGTAAAAAAAATCAAAACATCGCAATGAAAATTCAATTAATTAACCCTATATGGCCAATCTTTCTCGTGTCAATTATAATATATATATAAATCAATGTGAAATAACTTTACTCCGTCATTGTAATGGATCTCTAATCATTATAATAAAGTGTCATAGCTATTATGTTGTGTGGATTGTGTCCGAATATCCGCATATTTACACTAGAAAGGCGGGGAGGAAGATGGTAGAATTCACCCGCATTTGCCTGGAGAGAAAGTGGGAAGCCTCGTCTGGATTCTAAACTCTGACCTCCCTGTCACCCAGCAAACCAGATTGGACGAGCATGACGTTTAATCCGTGTGATCACCGATGCGGGCTCATCGTGAATATTCCTAAATCATCTGATACGAAGAGATATAACGAGAGTGGAGACATTTTAACTTACTTCGGTGGCACTTACCTGGAGAGAGGATGAAAAACCACAGTATGGACAGTATAACACCCCAGCAGATTATTATTATTATTATTATTATTATTACTATTATAAACACGTATTAAATCAAAGATTACCCACATCGGTGAGCCAGGAGACTTAACATCAAGCTCATCACATTTGGTTTGCCGGTGGTGGGGAGGTCGAGGTTCGAATCACAAATGGGTGTAGTGAAGCTAGTTTTTGTTTCCTCAAGTGGTTCCCCCTCCCAAGCCCTCTTTATGTTTCTTCGCGAATTCGAGTACATTTACTCTCAATTCTAACTTTCTCATCCATATCCAATTAGCGTAATTAAAATGCGTATTTCCTGTACGAGTAGTAAGAAGCGGGGCAAGGAATAACAAAATCAATTTATCGGTAAAAGGGGCCCAATATCTGCTCCCCAACCTCCCCCCTCTCCCATAAGTTACGCCAAGAATTTAAAGAATTACCTTCCAGTTCATTTCTTAGTAAATATACAGGGCCTGTTCAACATACAAATGAATGAGTTGATTTATGTTTATCGTCGATAGAAACGATTGAACCATGAATTTTATTCTCTCTTACTTCAAATGGAATGTCTGGAACATATCAATCATTTTCTCTGAAGGTAGATCTGTGTTATTTAGTTTGAGGGACCAGCACTCACAACTGGAATACTTGATTTATTGAAAAGGATTTGTTGCTTTGATATTTTAGTTACATAGGGCATTTCCACACTTGAGACCAGTTTGGAAAAATCAAGTATCACCAAGTGGTTAGAGAAGCTAACTACGAGTTTGATGAGATTTAGTTTGATGCTTGGTGATTCCTTACACATATTATATATACAGGTTTATCCAGATCTACGGGGGTAAAATGAAACAGGCTGTAGAGGTTGACATGACACTTAGTGAACTTTGGGTCAACGACGCCAAATGGCGGCACTACGATACGTCAAAGTTGGCGCTGTATGCACTTGGGGGGGTAGGCAACTCATCAATCTTCAGCTCACAACAAGTGGAATGACTGGTAACAGGCAATGAATGGCCTGACAACAGATAACACCCCCCCGCCCCCTCATGTGGGTCAGGGAAGGGAGTGTGTTGGTTTGCGTGGCGTGCTGTAGGTGTCGTCTACCCCTCAAGTAACGTTTTGTAGAGTCGTCATTTGGCGTCACCCCCATACAACCTGTATCATTTTTACCTGTAGATCTCTATAATCCTGTATTTGTACAGTATATTATACATAGCTCAGTGCCATTTCCCATGTATAGCCTTTTATGACGTCATGTTGGGGGAGGGGTGGAAGGATTGTGACTAAAGGTCCAGATTTATTTCAATTTGTATGACAGAAACTTTTTTTAATGCAAATTAAATATTACCTTCAGTAGAAAGGTTTAGTTTAATTGTCTACACAGGGTAATATCAACTCATTGTCATACATTGCCTAATTAGGCCAGGACTTTTAAAAAGGTTTCTGGTCAAATGCAGGATATTCAAGACAAACAATCAGAGAAAGTTAACATTAATTTATGTGTAAGATTAAATTAAATTTATCTTCTGAAGCAAAAAGTTTTTTTGTCACAAAAACCTCAAAAATAGGAATTCCCTTCCATCTCCCACCTTAATTGTATATATTTAGGTGTTTAGTCTTGGTTTAAGTCAGTTGGTAGGTCGCGCTCCAATTCAGTGGGGTGTATATATTGGGAAAAGGTTTATTATTACTTATTTCTATAATACCTGCATGGTAATGTAAAACTCGTCTAATCTGGTTTGCCAGTGACAAGTTGGGGTTCGAATCCTGGTATGATGTTCAGGTAAGAAGTTGCATTAATTATTTGAACTTCCTGAACACCTTTGATAATTATTATTTATTTTACTTTTATATTATATAATAGTATTTATTTTGGGTGGTTTATATTCTAGTGTTAGGGCCTAAATTTACTGTCATAGATAAAGTATTGTAATAGTGAAACTTCTCAACTTCGAGATTATGATGAGTTTTAGCACAAAAAGGTGGATCTTACAATTATGTCTGTCTGTCAGTCAGTCTCTTTGTTTAATGAATTTTACTCAAACTTGATATGTATATGATATAGGTCATACCTCGGGGAGAAATAAGGATACTACGTCTAGTTATAAAATTAATGATAGTTTACTGATGACAAATTTTTGAAAATTTTGTTCCAAACTTTAATAGACTCCATGAGAAAGTACGCACGATTGTGTAGTATCATTTATTTTAAAAAGCTTTTAAGTTTTTGTGAAAAACCAAACAAAGAAAGTTTAAATATTCTCTCGGGGTCGGGCTGTGTGACTTAAGCCGTTATTTCCCTCACCCGATGGCCCGATGGAAAGTGCAATCAGGGAACATTTTACTCCGTTCAGAATGGTAGCGATCTAACCGGGAGCACCCCCCCACTCTTCTGTTCAATTATGATAATGGCAGGCTACCTCTACCCCCTTCTCCCTCCAATTCACAACAACCTGGAGATGTTACCCTGAATCCGAGCTTAAGGCCACGGCTATTTTCAGAGATAAATGCAGTGGTTTACAAACTACAACAAAACAATTTGAATAATTTCCCTGAGGAATAGTCTATAAGCACGACGGTAAGCGTTTGCAGAAAAATATGATAAATATTTCTCTTTCTGGTAGAAATTACGTAAAATAGTGCGGTAACTGAGGGGGGGGGGGGCAATATAGAAATCAAGGGGGCCAATCAGAGCCCCTGAAACCTCTCTGCCCCTTTAAGGCCTGATTTAATAATTATATAGAGCAATGAATGTGTATCGAATGTCCAGGATATATTTAAGGCCAAACTTATGATTTAATAAACAAAAGAGCTTCTGATATATGCATTAAAAGTTCACCTGAAGTTTCAAATTGAAAATAAAAATTACAGAAATAAAATCTTCAATACATTGTATTTTCCCTCACCCCCCAAAATAATTTACTGTGTGCACCACTGGATGGAAGTAAAGGATAGAGGATGTGTCCAAAGATGAGACAGATTGATGTCCTGATTTCAATAAAAACTGTTTACAAAATAAATATGTACAGATTTTGATATAAATAGCCTATATTTATTTGAGATATTTAAAGTTCACTTTTTAAACATCTAAGTTATAAAAATATGTTAAAGATAAACAATCTTAACCTAAGACGAGAACCAGTGGACACATGGTACAAGGGTGTCAGTTAAATCTTGTCTTGTTTGCACTGGAATACTTGGGTTGAAATTCCTGCTGATTCTAGTTTATTTTACTAAATGGATTCCCACTCTCCCTCCACGAAAATGCGGTAATACTATCTGTAAGTTATAACTTACTCCTCCCTGCCCTCCCAGTGTAGATATACCGACAGATCGGACGGGTGGTAGGACAAACTACTGAATGCTAGTTTTTGTTGGATAGACAAACAAGGGGAGGGTATGAACTAGAGTCGAACTAGAGTGCTGTAGCAATCAGCTTTGCAATGACAGGCGCACAATTAGCGACTAACGACTGAGAGTAGTGTAGGGGAGTAGGGATCTTACACCCCTGTGGGAGGTTGTAAGTCCCTGTTACACCCTTATGAAAGGTTGTCAGTCCATACTACACCCCTGTGGGAGGTTGTCAGTCTCTGTTACACCCTTGTGGGAGGTTGTCAGTCCGACAGTCCCTGCTTCTACCCCTGTGGCGCGCAGCCATAAATCATTTCCTCGCTGAGTCAACGACTGCCGTGGTCGAGAGCACCAAGGTTAATGTCTAGAGTTGACAGTCTCTAAGGAACTACTGTCAACTGTCACTAACAGACTTGACGTGCACTTTCTAAACGTAGACAAATACCAGCAAATGGCAGACGAAGTATTTATCTAATGGTTGGGATGTCAAGGACGCTAGTAAAGCAGGTTTATACCTGGATAATTCAGCTCTAACATAATGTGATCCTTACGGCATGATAATCTAACCCTATCATAATATGATCCTTACAGCATGATAATTCAGCTCTAACATAATGTGATCCTAACGGCATGATAATCTAACCCTAACATAATGTGATCCTTACAGCATGATAATCTAATTCTAACATAATGTGATCCTAACGGCATTATAATCTAACCCTAACATAATGTGATCCTTACAGCATGATAATTCAGCTCTAACATAATATGATCCTTACAGCATGATAATTCATCTCTAACATAATTTGATCCTTACAGCATGATAATTCATCTCTAACATAATGTGATCCTTACAGCATGATAATTCAGATCTAATATAATTTGATCCTTACGACATGATAAATTGAGATCTAGTATGGTTTTTTGGGTGTGTAATATGTGCCCTAATATTGTATTTCACATCAGACAACATTGGGTCCATCGATTTAACAATTAGTGAGTTCACGGGAACCATTTGTAGACAAAGTTGTCCTGGTTTCTATAGGTCTTGGCTCTCTCTTCTGTTACAAAGGTCTGGAATAATCTACATATTTATTCAACCAGAGCGTCTTAATGTTTCAAGAGCTATAGCAGGCAGACAATTAGATATGTTTTTAATTGTTTTAGAATTAACATGTCACAGCGCATTCCCATCTTGAGACCGTATAGGTTCGAGAAAAACACTACTGTGAAGAGGATTACAAGTTTATAAAACATATCAAGCCCTGAATAAAACGTAGATCTTGTTGTTTACATTTGATGGATTAATTAAATATTTAAAAAATGTTTTAATAGATACCATGTAAAAATTAATAAAAACTATTGGAACGGCAAGAGGAGTTGGTTTTATTCTCCACCTAGCGTCACTGAACCAATATAATGCGCTGTTCCATCAATACATTGGTTTATTATTCTATTGGGGGTGTTTAGCGAGCTCGTTATCACACAGTCAGGTCTTGCCACGTGTCTGACAATGTTAGGCTGGCAGGACTTTGAGAGGAGGACAACTGTACCAACTACAGACCTGTCTCATTACGGTCAACACTGATAACATGCAACTTTATTATAATTGTTATTTTGTATATACTGATAATATATATCAGAAGTAACGGTTGTATATCACATTACTTGGCTTACGATTATGTGAAAGTAGATCTAGTAATAATTGTTATAGCCTTTAGATACGGCCCTTCCTATGAACATTGGGCTGTAGCTACACTTCATGCATCCATGCGCAAAGGAAAACGCCTACAAAGTGTACATTTTATCAGATGCTAACTAAAACTTTATACAACGCTGCATATTAATTAATGTTTGATATATTTTCAAAATTCTAAGATAATAATATCTTAACCTAGGATAACACCACCGATCAATTGTTTAAAGTATCAGACATGTTACAATGTTGAGTTAGCTGGGATGCAACTAGGACGCCCTTAATCGGTACCCCTGACCACCAATTAAATGTCAGAGCTCGGGGATCTCGTCCAGTCTAGCACAGATATGGGTGTTGACACTACTTGGATGGGTGGCCATCTAGCGTGACACAGTGGCTCGGGGTCGATAGAACAGTGATTTCCAACATTCGCGGGGTTTGAGAGAATCGTAGCCACCTTATAACATAAGAACGTTCATACCCTAGTGTTTAAATTACTATACTCACTGAATCTTATTACTACCCATCCGGAATATACAATACTCATTTAACTACACCTGTGGACCAGGTGGACTTGAGAGGAAATGTAGAAATGGAGAAGGGGGAGCCGTTTAAGAAAAATCACCACCAGTAGCCCCGGTCGGAATGTAAATCTTGACCTCATCACCCACAAACCAAACGAGCTTGGCGTTAAGGTGGGGATGTAGGGGACGCGAGAAAAGGTAAGGTGTTTCTGCACTTTTTATATCAAAATACAAAATAAGTCAAATATTGGTTCAGTAGAAACATCTGTTGAATTTCTGTCATGATCATGGCGACATTAGATGACAAAATTTTTGAATGAAGATAAAAAGTTGTCCTTAAGTTCCAGGACACCCTTGAGAGATATTCAACTGTTTCTACTGGAGCAATATTTAATTTATTTTGGCCAAAAAATTCATCACGTCCCCCTTGCTTATATAATTACCATAATAACGCTACTGAGATGTCTCAAAATAGAATAATCTATCCCAGCGGGTATTTTGAAAGTGATGGTAGCAGCGCTACTCGCCCAAGCACTAGACTACTACAACAAACTACTAGTGCTGATGATTATAACCGCTTGCATTTCGCACCTTCCTATAAACATTACATTCACTTTATAAAGTAAACATAAGGCTATAACCTCAACAAGCATTGTGACTTCACCCAAAACATTCCACGACCCACAGGTTGGAAACCACTGTTCTTAGGAAGGACTCGGTAGGAAGGTCCTTATCACTGTTTCCTCATTTCACAAACAAACTGTCCAAGACCTAACCCACTCGGGTTTATATTAATGTCCTTTACAAAACACCAAAAAGATCAAAGAACTGTTTGGTTGAAACAACATGAAACATTTTTTCCAAACTGAGCCTACATTGATGGGTGGATGAATTAATAGTGTTGCGCAAAATAACAATTATTTTCAATAAAATAGCTTCAAATAATTTAAAAATTTTGACAGTAACACGTATGACCTAGAAATTTGTTTATTTTAAAATGTGATTCGCATAAAAATAATGTTTGTTAAACTTTTAGTTAATATTAAATACCAAATTTTTTCCTTGGCATCTATTTTAATGTTTATCTTAAAGGGTTATCCACATAGCTATAATTTAATATGTTATTAAATTTTTAGTTAATAGGCAATGTGTGTTTTTCCTTTAGTGTATTTAAACATGCTATCCACGAATATATAATTGAATTAATTACTAAATTATTAATCAATATTAAAATTTTTGTTCCTTGTAACAAATATTATTTGTTTAATATGTAAACACACTAATAAAAGTTTTACTTTATTTGAGCTCTCGTTTCTACATTTTATTAATACACCAGACATTAATTGGACCTACCCGCTTAGTTTCACTGCTGCCGCAGGTAGAAGACAGGCTAACGCAGGTGAACGACGCTCCTGCTGAGAAGACTTGTTTCAATTCTTGATAGGTCAATTCTTCGTTAAAAACAACAACAAAAAACACAAAAACCGCGCTAAACGGCAACGCTCAAATTCTTAGCGACGTCTCTAAGACCCGACTCGTCCACGGGGTCCCAAAGTTTCGACGGACGTCCTTCCTGCGTCGGTACTAGCGTGTGACGTGTCAGTCAGGACGCTGGTAACGATGCCTTTATACCGGCTGGAGGCAGAAGGAAGACTTCCTCCATGCCTGACGCCCGATGAGGGGTCTCCGGACCGGCGCGGCGCGCGACGCATGGCATAAGGGGGGTAGGGACGCGTCCCGATGTGCGTGCGTGGGATGCTGAGAGCTCCCTCCTCCCTTTCCCACTCCTCTCCAATTCTTACTTGGAACATTTTGGAAACGCAGGACATTGCGCTAGAGTCATTAGCATCTGGAACCTCCCACGCCTTCTACTTTAATTCTCCGGTCGGTTCATGCCGTGGTAGAGAGCGCTAAGGTGACACAAACCAACCACATCCGAGGTTTCTTCAAAGACTTGCCTTCGAGATCCGGTTGTGAACTTCGGTCGGAGATTGATCTGGTCCTGTAGTCAGGAGGTCTCACGTGCTAGTGACACGATTGCTATGTTTGTATGGAAACTAATATGAAAGAAATTCATTAGAGGAGGATTGAACTGTGTACGGATTTGGAATTGCATCATTCAGCGCTCCTCCCCACGGCGTGGTCTTACCACCCATCCGGATCACACGCGTTGTAACTATACTAACGGGGTATCAGTGAGGAAGGTAGAATTTTAGAGGCAATATACCCGCATTTGCATGAAAGGTGAGTGGGGAGCCGTTTTGGGAAAACCAACATCAGTATAATTGACCGATACTCAAACCTTGACCTTCACGGTAACCTTCAATCCAATCATTTGTGAGACTGATGCCCTATACTGTATCATTTCATCAATTCGGGAAACACTGGAATTAAACTCGCCTTAAGCAAGAGGCCTTGGTTTCGACTCCTTTGTCTGGTTTAGCTTTTACACAAGATTGTAAATATTTTGAAAACATGATTTTAAAAAACACCGACAAGTTCTCAAAAACATGTTGTTTATGTTGTTATTGTTATTAATGTCTGCAACGGCTATTTTACATGTTAAGATATTCACAGTAAGTGTGACTGTAATTTGATATCCCTCAAGTAACAAAACACGTAACAGGACATTAACTAAACAGTTCAGTTGTAAGTTGTGTACATAAAACAAATAGCAGAGCGTGGTAGTTACAGTAACTAAACAGTTCAGTTGTAAGTTGTGTACATAAAACAAATAACAGAGCGTGGTAGTTACAGTAACTAAACAGTTCAGTTGTAAGTTGTGTACATATAACAAATAGCAGAGCGTGGTAGTTACAGTAACTAAACAGTTCTGTTATAAGTTGTGTACATAATAGCAGAGCGCGGTAGTTACAGTAACTAGCTGTGCTAGGGAAGAACGTGTTCATTTACTGGACAACTTTTCACCTAACGCACTCGAATGCAAACAATTGGTTGAACTTGTTTTTATCATTGCGTCTTACTACCCGTTCGGGATATATGTTTATGTACTAATTACGCTAATAGTTTAAGGAATAATTAAGATTATTAGAGGAAGTGTAACCGCATTTGCGTGGGAGGAAAGCGGAAAACAATTTTGGAAAATACACCTGTCTGGGATTCAAACCTCGATCTTCCCGTCATCAGCAATTTAGTCTACTGTGAGAGTAGCGCCTTAGACCATGCAACCATTGAAGTGGGTTGCGATATTTCCCTGATAGCCTGTCTTTACGTCATCCAATATTGTGAGACTAATTTTATATCCGCATTGGTTTAAGAGTGATGTTGTTTTGTGGATTTATTATTACTACTTTGTAAATAGTACCATAGAACAAACTTAAATAATTGGCAAATACCAGTTTGTTGTAATTTTTTACATTAAAAAAGGCATTTTCAAAGAAAAATCCTTCTGTTTCTTTAATTGTGACAAATTTTAATAGGATTTTATTCTGATAATAGACGAAGTGAATAAAAAACTATTAGGCTCATTTTTTGCAATTCGATACCTGTGTAGGGTTACCTTACTCGCACTGGTCAGAACAACAAATAACTTACTATACGTGCTTTGACTAGAAGATCAAGTTCAATCTATGCCAAATTTTGTTTGAATGCAGAACTCACTCTTCTCTTCCAGTAAATATAAACTTTTCTGTAGGCTGTGACTGAAATATCCGCAGTTGAATTCATTTTGACGTAGGAAACTGGACCATGTCACAAGAGTGCGATGTTAGGGGTGTGCGATTCACGATGTCCATAGCTTGTAAACATTAAACTTGATCCTGCTGCTTTTTTACCAAAAAAATACAATTTTGAGGCCACTAAATGAACAAACGTGAACATGAACTAAGGGAATCCCCCCTGCGTTTATTAGATGACGTTCATCTTATTTTAGGAAAACTTGTATTTAGGGATAGTCCACATTTTGAGCTAGTTGACTGTTTCTAACAACTTTCCTACCACTGGTAATTAGCCACCAGTAATATGCAGCGATAATTCTCACAACTATAACAAGCACAAAAGTTAAGCACACCCATGACATGTATTTTTATTTTAAAACAAATCACATAACCTTAATTAAAATAAAGCAGAGAAATAAAAGGCTATCAAATATAAATGCAGATCTGCGCGCACGATATTTTCAATTCAAAGATTCTGGTCAGAGTTTAATTTTTGGTGCAAAATTTAAGATTAATGTTTTTGTTTTTTTGGTTTTTTTTATTTGCAAAAGTCTGAAAAATCTATGTCCATTGAGTTTGTGAAAGGAAGCTGGTAAGGTCGCGTGGTTAAAACGTGGCCACATTCGGAGTGTTATTTTCAAGTCCAGGGGACTCGCTATCATTTGAAAGTAAGGGGGGCGCAAGGGTTCTCCCCTTTCTTCAAGGGCCCCACGATTTCGTCCGCCAGTTTGTAGAGCTCAACCACCGTCTGTAACAGTACATCATCACTATCATCATTATCATTTAGGTACAAGGCCGCTTTGGTATCAAAGCAAGCATTTGCATCATTAACAAACACAAAAACACGTTTGAAAAATAAAAAAATAAATAGACATATCCGGAAAAAAAAGTGTTGTTTTGAGTTGCTAACCCAATATATAAAAATCTATCTTTCTAACTTTGTATAAAATAACAACCCATGCGTTACAAAGTAACTTAAACTAGGACATTTTGCCTAATAATGCTGTAAATAGCACTCAGAAGTTTAATAATTGATTAAGAGGTAGGAATCGTTAACAAATGTCAATTATGTTTATCAATAACCGGCCTGGAATCGAACCAGGTATCTCTGGAATTATGCTCGATGATACGATAGAAATAGTGACGATTATACATAGAATATATGACGTGATGCTGACTTAACTGCATGTTGATACAGCTCTGTATTCACCTTGTCGATCCAGCTCTGTACTCACCTTGTCGATCCAGCTCTGTATTCACCTTGTCGATACAGCTCTGTACTCACCTTGTCGATACAGCTCTGTACTCATCTTGTTGATCTGCACTCACCTCCACGTTTCGAAGCTGCTTGATAAGCGGACTCTCGTACTTGAGCTTCTCGTACTGCTCTGGGGTGAGCATATACTTCCTCTCCGGATCCTCCACTTCCTCCAATTTATCTTCCAGAGAGAGATCTCCCTCCACCACCCTCTCCTGCATGATAATTGCCCCCTCTCTCTCCTCGTCCTCAGAAAGTGTGGCGGGGGAGGGGTAAAAGTTGGGACTGGTCAGTACTGTCTTCTTCTGAAAGACAAGACAAACCTGGATGCTGTAGCAGTACTGGAACTTAGCCTAGTGTGGGGACTAGCAGAGATTATCAGGGACTAGTGGGGGTTAGCAGGGATTATCAGGGACTAGTGGACAACAGGGACTACCAAGGACTAGTGGGAATTATCAGGGACTAGTGGGGACTAGCAGGCACTAATGGGTAGTATCAAGGACTAGCGGGGACTAGTGGGGACTAGCAAGGACTTATGGGGACTATCAAGGACAAATTGGTACTAGCAGGGACTAGCGGGGACTAGCAGGGACTAGTGGTGCCTACTGAGGCCTAACGAGGCCTAATGGTGTTCGGGTGCTACTTTTTTAGACATGTCAATATCGACATACTTTTAAGTTGTAAATGTGTACAAAATAAAACATGCACAACCTTGTAAATATTAAAATGAATACAGATATATTATTTAAATACCCCATGTTATAGGCTGCGAACAACATAAAAATTATTTAAAATTTCAAATGATTTGTCTTTGCTGTCTGGGGGACTTTACAACTCACCGATATTTGGAGCATTAATTACTTTAGGACCTCACCACTGAAAACCAACTTATGAACTGACAGGTTCGACGCCCGGTTTTTCAGGGGGAGTCATACGCGCTAACCAAACTTATATTTGATACTATTTGAAGAACTATCGTGTACTTTCTAAGCAAACGACTAATTTAGGAACAATACTTAAACTTTTAAATCCAAATGAAAATATATTTTAAAAGTTTTGAATAATTGTTAGGAAATATTCTGAGATCAAACTAGGAACCCTTGGGTAGTCTTGCAGCCAGTGTCGCTGTGAGTGGTGACTGGTGCGGTGGTTAGGGGTTTGAGTAAGTGACCTTGATACTACGCTCCTCCGCTATCTTCTTCGTGATCTGTGAGATGAGCAGGACTGGGTGGTCAGCGAGCTCCTTGGGTGCTTCTTCCATCGGGATCTTCCCTTGGAGTATTAGTCTCTTCTCCCTCTCGACCTCCTCAGCCTGCAACACAACAAATGCATGGTAGCTTGAAGGTGGAGCTTTACTACTGTAACATAGGCATGGTAGCTTGAAGGTGGAGCTTTACTACTGTAACATAGGCATGGTAGCTTAAGAGTGGATCTCTACTACTGCAACATATGCATGGTAGCTTGAAGGTGGAGCTTTACTACTGCAACATAGGCATGGTAGCTTGAAGGTGGAGCTCTACTACTGCAACACATGCACGATAGCTTGAGAGTGGAGCTCTACTACTTCAACATATGCATGGTAGCGTGAAGGTGGAGCTCTACTACTGCAACACATGCATGGTAGCTTGAGAGTGGAGCTCTACTACTGTAACACATGCATGGTAGCTTGAAGGTGGAGCTCTACTACTGTAACACATGCATGGTAGCTTGAGAGTGGAGCTCTACTACTGCAACACATGCATGGTAGCTTGAGAGTGGAGCTCTATTATTATAACACATGCATGGTAGCTTGAGAGTGGAGCTCTACTACTGTAACACATGCATGGTAGATTGAGAGTGGAGCTCTACTACTGTAACACATGCATGGTAGCTTGAAGGTGGAGCTCTACTACTGCAACACATGCATGATATCTTGAGAGTGGAGCTCTACTACTGTAACACATACATGGTAGCTTGAGAGTGGAGCTCTACTACTCTAACACATGCATGATAGCTTGAGAGTGTAGTTCTACTACTGTAACACATGCATGATAGCTTGAGAGTGAAGCTCTACTACTGTAACACATGCATGGTAGCTTGGAGGTGTAGATCTACTAATGTAACACATAAATGGTAGCTTGAGAGTGAAGCTCTACTACTGTAACACATGCATGATAGCTTGAGAGTGGAGCTCTAATACTGCAACATACACATGGTAGCTTGAGAGTTGATATTGAGATCCTGAACTGTTGTCATCTCATCTTCTTTCTCGAAATATTAAACTAAATAACTTAAAACATTATATAAATCGTTGTTTTTTTACGGATGTGAAGCGTGGTTTCTTATCTTGTACTAATAGAATAGTGTTTTGAGAGCAAACTATTCATAAAAATGATTTAGGCCTGAGAGGAATTAACAAACAGGAGAATGGAGAAAGTTACTTAATGAAGAACTTCATGGTTTGTATGCCTCCCGAAACATATTAAAGATGATCAAGGTGCGCAGTATGAGGTGGGGTGGTCATGTGGCGCATATGGGTGGTGTTGACAAGCGTGTACAAAACATTTTAGTTGGGAAATCTGAAGATACAAGAGCTCTTGGTAGACCGAAGACGTTGATGAGAGGATAATGTGAGAATGTATTTGAAGGAGGATGTGTGTCAGGATAGGGTGAATGATGAGCTTAATTTCTGGTGACCTTGAAATTTCCAGTTCCACAAGGCTTGTTTAGTGATTGTGTTTTATAAATATCCCCAGTATCTTACTGAATGTTGGAAAATGTGAACGTGGAGTAATTATGTACTTCCTCCACTGAAACTGTCAATCCTTAATTTTCAAGAACACGTTACATCTTCACATCTTCTCTATGAACAAACCTAAGAGTACACATTTCTAAATTATAAGTTACTTTATGTTTCGAACTAAGAATATTATTACTGTTTTATGGGATTATAAACAACATTATTTCATAATTATACTTCCAAAGCTCAAGTCCAAAATGAGTTACGTTACTCTACAACTAGTTAAAAGGTCATCTTGACCCAAATTTGGTTTTATTCCATTTCAAGTCCATTACACTACGTGTACTGTACGTGTAAAACTTTTGTCTTACATAAGAATTGCTTCGGGATTTAAAAAGTTCACTTTATTTAAAGATATCTAGTCTACGTGAAATAACGTGTCTAAGTTATGACTCCAGAACTAACTTGCATTAGTATTATTTCGTAAGTTTTTTGTATATTTTTTATTCTTTCTACATTTTATTTGAATATATTGAGAAAGGGTTACGTATAAAGAATATTATGAAATATAAAAGTAGAAACGTTTTGTCTTGTTGAGTTATCCATCTCTCGGTGGAAATAGCGCAGTTTCGAGTCAAGGTCACTCCATTCCGGCATAAATCCATTCTTCTCAAAGGATGGGATCTAGGTCGTATTTGTTTATGTTTTGACAGAATTTTGCATTTCATAAATGGAAACTGTTATTGTTTGGGTAGTCACTTACCGTAATTGATTCAATAGAGGTTCACTAGACCTGTAGACAATCTCCCTGACCACTTAGCCATAGGAAAAATCAAAATTGCGTTTAAATTAGCAATGCAAAGTGTAAAAATATTTTATAGATTGATTAACATGAAAAATGATTAAATTAAAATGTTTAATAAAAACGAGGCAGTAAAATGTTGGATAACAACTCTAAACATCACTTTATAATTGGTTTTAAATAAGTGTAGTTGTTTGTAATAAAAATGTCCCAATCATATTCTAATAAAATCAACGTTTGGGGAATTAAAATTGCAGTTTTTTATATTTCGTTTAGTTCAATAATACCCCCCTGCTACAATAGGAGCTTTATACCTTTGTTCGTGATAACTTCACCCCTCATTACCTAATACAACCCCACTTCACATTAACGGTCAATTTTAAATATCATCACCCAACAAGGTACGAGACGTCTAAAGTTTCTATGGATCAATGAGCCCTGCCCTGAGGAAAAGTGAAAACCCAATTTCAGATATCACGAACTTTTATGAAGGGGTGGTGTGTGGTGGTACGCCCACCTTTCCTCCCCTTAGCCCCTCTATCCCTCACACTACCATAAAAAATTTCGTTCTGGGGTTCTTTCTAAGATTGTTCTCTCAATAAGTAAATAATATTTGAGTGCACGCTTTTCACTCGGTAAATATAATCTTTGTTTTTTTTAGTTCGCGACCCACTCTTGATCTTTCACCAAAATGTTGTATTATATTGTTTGGAATGATTAATGTTGGTAATAATAATAATAATAATAATAATAGGGTAATAAAAGTTGCGTGATGTATGACGTCATATTAGAGGCGTATTTTATAAGTCACGCAACGATGCAAAGAGAGCTGTAAGATACTCCTCTCTAAATGAAAATAATTCGACACGGTTTTTTTAATACCAGACAACCGTGAGCTTTAGGCTTGGTAAAGAATCAGATAGGTAACCAGCCTGCTTTTTTTTATATAATATCGCACCTCGGTATGAAAATGGAGGCTTCTGGCTTAAAAAAAAACATTTCTTTGTAAACTGTTGAGAATAATTTAGTTGTACTTGGCCTATTTTCATGTTTGTAGATTCTCCTGAAGCTTCACCCCTACCCGTGGATTCAAGGTCAAAGTAGACTAACTACAAGTGTTGTTAGGACCAGGCTAGGGAGAAATTAGATTTTTGTGTTGTTTAATAATAAGTGTTTGATAAGAATGATTGATTATTTTTCATTACTTTATATTTTTCATTTGAAAAACTTGAAGACTTTCCCCCTTTAAAATATTATATTGGTTTAAATAATGGGACATTAGTATCCATTTGAAGTTTGAACCTAATACCACGAAACGTCGAGACCCCCTTGTCCTAGTAATCAACCTAGTATCCTGAAACGTCGAGTTCCCCTTGTCCGAGTAATGAACCTAGTACACCGACACGTCAAGTTCCTCTTGTCCTAGTAATGAACCTCGTACCCCGACACGTCGAGTTCATCTTCTCCTAGTAATGAACCTAGTACCGCGACTTGTCGAGTTCCTCTTATCCTAGTAATGAGCCCAGTCTCCTGAAACTTTGAGATCCTCTTATCCTAGTAATGAGCCCAGTCCCCTGAAACTTTGAGATCCTCTTCTCCTAGTAATGAACCTAGTACCGCGACTTGTCGAGTTCCTCTTCTCCTAGTAACGAGCCCAGTCCCCTGAAACTTTGAGATCCTCTTATCCTAGTAATGAGCCCAGTCTCCTGAAACTTTGAGATCCTCTTCTCCTAGTAATGAACCCAGTACACTGACACGTTGAGTCCCCCTTGTCCTTACACTCGTGTTGCCAAAACTTGTCTCACCAACTATTCTAACCAAGTTCAAACAGATTCCTTCGAGCCCTAGAAATTCCACTGTGACATGAAAGCTCCCGCCCACCCCTAAAATTCCTGGAATACCCGCCAGGCTAACATAATACACGCCTTGACAATATTATATGTGTAAGAGGTGCTGTAAATTGTGTTACAAATATAGCAATGCACTCACTCTGTTTTATTAGCAATGTATTACTCACAAAACTTAGCAATGCACCCCCTCCTATATTAACTATGTATTACTCACAAACAGAGCCATGCAATCACTCCTATATTAACTATGTATTACTCACAAACAGAGCCATGCACTCACTCCTATATTAACTACGTATTGCTCACAAACATAGTCATGTACTCACTTCTATATTAACTATGTATTACTCACAAACAGAGCCATGTACTCACTCCTATATTAACTATGTATTGCTCACAAACATAGTCATGTACTCACTTCTATATTAACTATGTATTACTCACAAACAGAGCCATGCACTCACTCCTATATTAACTACGTATTGCTCACAAACATAGTCATGTACTCACTTCTATATTAACTATGTATTACTCACAAACATAGCAATGCACTCACTCCTATATTAACTATGTATTACTCACAAACATAGCCATGCACTCACTCCTATATTAACTATGTATTACTCACAAACATAGCCATGCACTCACTCCTATATTAACTATGTATTACTCACAAACATAGCCATGCACTCACTCCTATATTAACTATGTATTACTCACAAACATAGCCATGCACTCACTCCTATATTAACTATGTATTACTCACAAACATAGCCATGCACTCACTCCTATATTAACTATGTATTACTCACAAACATAGCCATGCACTCACTCCTATATTAACTATGTATTACTCACAAACATAGCCATGCACTCACTCCTATATTAACTATGTATTAGTCACAAACATAGCAATGCACTCCCTCCTATATTAACTATGTATTACTCACAAACATAGCCATGCACTCATTCCTATATTAACTATATATTACTCACAAACATAGACATGCACTCACTTCTATATTAACTATGTATTACTCACAAACAGAGCCATGCACTTACTCCTATATTAACTATGTATTACTCACAAACATAGCAATGCACTCCCTCCTATATTAACTATGTATATCTCACAAACATAGCCATGCACTCATTCCTATATTAACTATGTATTACTCACAAACATAGACATGCACTCACTTCTATATTCACTATGTATTACTCACAAACAGAGCCATGCACTCACTCCTATATTAACTATGTATTACTCACAAACATAGTCATGCACTCACTCCTATATTAACTATGTATTAGTCACAAACATAGCAATGCACTCCCTCCTATATTAACTATGTATTACTCACAAACATATCCATGCACTCACTCCTATATTAACTACGTATTGCTCACAAACATAGTCATGTACTCACTTCTATATTAACTATGTATTACTCACAAACATAGCCATGCACTCACTCCTATATTAACTATGTATTACTCACAAACATAGCCATGCACTCACTCCTATATTAACTATGTATTACTCACAAACATAGCCATGCACTCACTCCTATATTAACTATGTATTACTCACAAACATAGCCATGCACTCACTCCTATATTAACTATGTATTACTCACAAACATAGCCATGCACTCACTCCTATATTAACTATGTATTACTCACAAACATAGCCATGCACTCACTCCTATATTAACTATGTATTACTCACAAACATAGCCATGCACTCACTCCTATATTAACTATGTATTACTCACAAACATAGCCATGCACTCACTCCTATATTAACTATGTATTACTCACAAACATAGCCATGCACTCACTCCTATATTAACTATGTATTACTCACAAACATAGCCATGCACTCACTCCTATATTAACTATGTATTACTCACAAACATAGCCATGCACTCACTCCTATATTAACTATGTATTACTCACAAACATAGCCATGCACTCACTCCTATATTAACTATGTATTACTCACAAACATAGCAATGCACTCCCTCCTATATTAACTATGTATTACTCACAAACATATCCATGCACTCACTCCTATATTAACTACGTATTGCTCACAAACATAGTCATGTACTCACTTCTATATTAACTATGTATTACTCACAAACATAGCAACGCACTCCCTCCTATATTAACTATGTATTACTCACAAACAGAGCCATGCACTCGTTCCTATATTAACTATGTATTACTCACAAACATATCCATGCACTCACTCCTATATTAACTACGTATTTCTCACAAACATAGTCATGTACTCACTTCTATATTAACTATGTATTACTCACAAACAGAGCCATGCACTCGTTCCTATATTAACTATGTATTACTCACAAACAGAGCCATGTACTCTCTCCTATATTAACTACGTATTACTTACAAACATTGCCATGCACTCACTCCTATATTAACTATGTACTACTCACAAACATAGCCATGCACTCACTCCTATATTAACTATGACTATTACTTATCAAGGCGAGTATCGGCAAGGCTAATGTTAGAGTGTCAGCAAGGCTAATGTTAGAATGTCTGCAAGGCTAATGTTAGAGTGTCAGCAAGGCTATTGTTAGAGTGTCAGCAAGGCTAGTGTCAGCAAGTAGCCTTAACCTCCCTGACAGCAATCCTCTCCTGCTGTCGAGTCACGTGGTCCTCGTGTATTCGCTGCTGCAGTCGCTGCATATAGGCTCTGTCCGTCACCCGGACAATGTTGCTGCCCATCAGCTCCTCTAGCCTGGCTCTCACATGTGGGTGACTGAAACTGAAACAAGACACAGCTCTCACATGTGGGTGACTGAAACTGAAACAAGACACAGCTCTCACGTGTGGGTGACTGAAACTGAAACAAGACACAGCTCTCACGTGTGGGTGACTGAAACTGAAACAAGACACAGCTCTCACATGTGGGTGATTGAAACTGAAACAAGACACAGCTCTCACGTGTGGGTGACTGAAACTGAAACAAGACACAGCTTTCACATGTGGGCGATTGAAACTGAAACAAGACACAGCTCTCACGTGTGGGTGACTGAAACTGAAACAAGACACAGCTCTCACGTGTGGGTGACTGAAACTGAAACAAGACACAGCTCTCACGTATGGGTGACTTAAACTGAAACAAGACATAGCTCTCACATGTGGGTGATTGAAACTGAATCAAGACACAGCTCTCACGTGTGGGTGACTGAAACTGAAACAAGACACAGCTCTCACGTGTGAGTGACTGAAACTGAAACAAGACACAGCTCTCACATGTGGGTGATTGAAACTGAAACAAGACATAGCTCTCACATGTGGGGGATTGAAGCTGAAACAAGACACAGCTCTCACATGTGGGTGACTTAAACTGAAACAACACACAGCTCTCACATGTGAGTGACTGAAACTGAAACCAGACATAGCCCGCTGTTGGCACATGACGACTATCGGACTTTATCTACGTTTATATTTTATAATTATTTAGCTTAAATCTCAACGCCGTGAGATACATCTAGATACTATAATAGTACACATTTGATAGGCGGGACAGTATACATAAATTTATAAGGGGTTGACTTTCCTCAACCATTATACACGGATACCACAGTGAAACAATTTATTTACAAGGGTTTTTAAAACTGAGTTATGCAGGGATATTATATTTAATTTTAATGCTTCAAAATTGTAGTTTAAATATCATGTTTGTAGCTAGCTGATTAAATTATAATTTTGGGAAGTATTTAACACAACATAATGTGCGATTAGACTCATCAAATAATATTTATCCATGTTATCAAAACTAATGTGTTGAATTATATGTAGGTATACATCGATAATAAAACGATTAAAAATATATATATTGAAAGTATTTTAGATACATTTCTATCTAGATTTAATGTTGATATAAGAAAGATTATTTGACCTTGGAACGTAGCACGTCTCAATAAGAACATGAGGAACAGCTATCAAGATTGATAATAGCTATTCGTATGAGTTCATGCATGACAGTCTGAATAAAAGCTTGCAAAAATAAAATCATAAAACATTCTGAAATAAATAAAGATACTGACATGATTGTAAAACATGGGGAAACGAACATTTGTCATTTCGAGGTAGTTTAAGTAGGCCAAAGCTATGAAAATGCTATTTATGAATTTTATAAATATAATTGTAAAGCACAAAACAATAAAACTTTATTAAACCCGTGATTTTATTAAGATAAGTACTTGTTTAATTAAAAAGTATTATCAAATATACAATAAATAATTCATTCCATCTGATAATACTAATCCTAAGATAAATATTTAGTTAATTTAATCTTCATGTGCGTGGTAGAGTTATCTTAAATGGCTCATTTTATCAAATAATTGCAATAAAATCTTTGATAAAATCTTTGTTTTTACAAAGTCATACTTACTAATATTATATTATCATTATTATTTATAGATTTTTATTTTTAAAACCGGCGATTCATGAATAATGATTCAGTCTTTACCCTAAACTAGTGACAAGTTTGTCTACACATGCTTGACTTGATAAAAATGTTTTGCATGATAAAATAAACTTTGAAATATTAACTTCTTGACTAGAAAAAATAATTTTATTAAAACTGTAACTGAATGTTTTAGTGTTTTATATATATTTATAAATATTAGTTTTTACTCTTAACAACCCACCGTAACATCTGTCAGTTGACGAACTGATCTACTACAAACAAATACCGTTTAAACGACTAACCTGAGTGGGGGGAAGGGTAGAAACGGCTAAGAGAAGCGAAAAACAAAAATGGTGGTCTCGATGACACACACACACACTCTTTTGTTTTTAATCACGTGACGTGTCAGCGTTCGCAAGCGTCGGTCCTACCATCGCTTCGTCCGGCGTCTTCACACGACTAAAGTTTTTACCAGCCACTGAAAGGCTGAGAGTTCGACTTGCATCGATCCAACCAATGACAGGAATGTTAAAACTGTTGGAAATACCACCCCTGCACCCACCTCAATACCTCTACAAACTTTGTTGTGTCAGACTCTCTTGTTTAGTGGATCCTTCCTTTGCTATCGATATCATTCATTTTTATATCCACTTTTATCTTTATTTTTATGTATGTGCGTATACATTTTATTAGACTCCTCTGTTGGGGTTTATTTTTCGTGTTGGCGTTTTGAGCCACTGTGTGGTTCCCTCCCGGGGGGGTGGGATGTAGGGGGAAGAAACTTCTAGAGTTTATGGCCAATATGGAAATGTTGTCCCCGAAAGTTGTCGCATCAATCGTGGACAGAACGGCTGGTTATCCGGGTTGATTCACGTGCTATCCTGTCTGAGCAGTCCAAGGTGGAATTGCAGTCGTAAAAAACTTTTTATACATAATATATATATTTAAGAAGTAAAGTTTTTTTATCCTGGTAAGCAATTTCTCGCTTACACTAAAGATGACATGTTATTTATTTTAATTTGCGATCAGATTCTTAGTTTACTTTCAAAACAATTTTTATAAGTAAGAATTACAATAATTATGTCGACATAAAATATCCTTGTCTAACCTGATTAAATATGTTCTAATCTACTTGTAATATACTATTCAGACTAGTGCGTATAGCCCGAACGGGTAGTAAGACGCGGTGCTAATAATAATAACTATTCAGACAAGTTAAATGACAGCACACTTCCTCTAAATTCAACCTTCCTCATCCTTTACCAACCAACGTATTCAGCAAATATGCACGCGGTGATAATATTTTGTTGAAATTTTAAATCGCGAACGAATACATTTAGATGTAATAATGAGCCAAGCAATATAAAACAAACAGGACTGGGCGCACGGTTAGTTTGCCTGACTCAGGCTTCGTGAGGTCAAGGCTCTATAACAACCAGCTTCATCGAGATTGTTATTTGTTCATTCTGTGTTTTCCAGTTTTCTCTTTAGACGAATTCCTGGTAATCTCCTTCCCTCCCTTGTGTTCGATGACGTTGTCTTGGCCGTAACAAAACAGTGACACAGCTTGTAAGAGACTGTACTTTGGATGACTGGAGGGCTAATCATTTATTTTGACCGTGGCCAGGATCGTTTGAGCGTTTATAATTTTCACAAACCAACAAATCCTCCTGAGATAATTTAATTCAAGTCTCCATCACTTCCGATAACATCCCTGACAGGGGACAGTGTTGGGACGAGGTAAACGGTTATGGTAGGGGAGGAAATGAAAAATGTGGCCAGGTCATCATAATTAAGGCAAACAGGAGTTATTAATAGGGATGGGCCCTCGAATCCTTCAAATCCCTCAAATCCTTAAGGGTATTCGAAATTCAAAGATTCAAGAAAAGTCTGATTCGAAATTTAAATCTTTAAAAAAATTTGATTTTCAATTTTTCAAGTGAAATTTGTTTACGAGCTCTAATACTACTTATTGGTGGCTAAGAACCAATGATTTATTATAAGATGAACTCAACAACCAGATCCCAGATCAGTAATTTAACACTTAACTGGATATATGAACGTTATAATAAATGTTAACATTTATCAACTATTTGAATCTTTTTTATTATTATATTAATTTAAATTTACTCTTATATTAATAGTTTATACCAAAATTCAGATTTGCAAAATAGTGGATTAAATAAAGTAGGTGTGTTTTAAAAGGTGAAATGATCAATAATCTTCACACCAAAAAATACCATTTTTACTTTCTCATTTAGAGAAAACCTTTCTATAAGAAAAATATTCTCCTTCGGGGTTTAATGGATCTTGACTTTTATGCTCCCCCTAACTCATAAAAAGTGGGTATTACAACTTCGTCTGTAATTGTTATTTAGATGTCACGTGGTCAAACATTGAGAATAAATAGGTATGTTAATTCTAGCCCTCTGCCTAGGGGTAGTTCACTTGTGATTGGACATGTTGTTCAAACTGTAATATACTACAAGAGAAAGTATGGACGATTGTGTCAAACCGTTTACATACATAAGTAGCATACATATATACATAGCATACATACATACATACATACATACATACATACATACATACATACATACATACATACATACATAACATACATACATACATTACGCTATTCACCTCCTTGCTCTTGTGTTTCTCCTGACAAACTTACGTTTCTCATCCATAAAAAAAATTTGGCTAAAATAATACATTTTATTAACTTACTTTATCTTTAAACGTATAAAATTATGTCATATAATCCCAGGATTAAATACGTTATACGATCCTCGTAGCCAATTGCTTACCCCTACTAATTTTCTTCCAATTTCTCCCCTCCCTCATATCAGGGGTGAGGGGGGTGTCTGAGCCCACCCCCTTCCCCCATTTGGAACGTACTGAATTTGAGCTCTCGCCAAACACATATCATTAATTTTCCTGTCCTTACTGTCGAGTTGAAATGGCCGGTCTGAAAGCGCGACCAATGATACCATGTGAATGTCGCCTCGCCATGCATGAGGGGAAAGGGTGAGAGGGAAATCGATACCGGATACAACAACAAATAGTATAAACTACACGTTGGAGGATTTTTGTTGCTTCTTTATAACTTGGCGGTGCCCGCCGGTGAACGGGAGAACGATTTGTTAACTCTTTGTTTCTCCTAACCTGAAAGATTCTTGGGAAATGTTTTCTCATTTCACACCAAAACATAAAATACATTGTACCAAATTTATCTTTTTAATTTTTTTTAACGCTTTTTAGTAATCATTTTGGTTGTACGCACGCATTAATGCCGCTAATTAAACAGAGCTAGGACGGATAGGGGGTTTAAGAGGAAATGTAGCCAAGGGTGACAGGTAAACCATGTAGGAAAATACACCCTCAGTATACCCAACCGAGAATCAAATTCAGATCTCCCTGTCGCCGGCAATCAAGTCTTACAAGAGAGTGACGTGCTAGACCATGCGACCATTGATGCAAGTTTTCTCATATTAGTGTGCGAGATAGTGTACAGGCTAGCCAGACAAGACGAAACTGACGCCTTTGTTCTCCTGATCACTGTTATTTTGTTTTATTAAATTTAGTATTCCTAGGTATTATTTAAAATATAAACACACCAATTAAATATATATAATTACATTTAAAAATCCGCTTGCATGGTTTAAGACGTCATTCTCACAAGTCTGACCTGCCGGGGCTCGAACCGGTTGAGTCCTCTCAGAGTAGTTTTCCTTCAAATAGTTTCCCAATCTCTATCCACATAAATACTGGTAAACTTCCTCTAAATTCAACCTCCCTCATCTCTAACACATTAATGTGTTTAGTATATAAGCGTTCAAACCAGACGGGTAGTAAGAAACTGTTACAAAATAAGATACTCTTAAAAGTGTAATAAATCTTCAAGGAGATGTTTGTGTTGGCTCTTAGGATATTGCGTTACTGGAGGTAGCTAATATCGTGCAAAGGCTGCGCACTTTATTAACAGTAGGCTCAAATTAGAATAAATGTAACCTGCATTTATACAAGTTACGGTTAAAAACACGCTTTCAGACATTGGGTGCTTCAAAACACTCCCCCAGACATCGTGTAGCAAGTTACAAGTAACAATTTCGATCAAATGGGAGAATCTAGCGCACGTGTGCCACGACCTCCTCTCTCTAACACACAACTCCACGGACGGAACGGAGTTGTGATTCAACTCTCTGCTCAAAAAGAAAGCCAGGCCCAGGAAAGAAACAAGCTAGAGTGACTCCGCACGTCCATTTATCATTTCCGCCACCTGGACTATTCCAGCGCTTTCTACTAGTTCCCGGAGTGTCCGCGATCCTTCCCCACACTGTCCGGTATCCTCCCTTCCACTCTATTTTCCCCTCTTTTTCCCCAACTCTCTGTGGGCATGTCAGGTTGTGTGCTCGCTATATATGGTGATGTTTCGTTAGTATCGATACTCATGGTACCATAGACTTACTAAAGGTGAGAGCGGCAAATGAAGCTAAGGGTTATTTCTATTCATCAAAATTATATCTAGGCCTAAAATGTGGGAATATCTTCAATATTGTTGATTCGGACTTATATATTTTGATTGTCAACTATGGGATGGGTTTCCTTTGGGTTTCAACGTGGTTATTTTATAACCGCGTTCTCATTCTATTTAACTTTACTGGGAAACTTAATCTTTGTTCAACTGTGAACCTTCTTTCTATTTTCGCCACCAGGCGGCTACCCTTGAGTTGCACTCTTACCACCTCTTTGAATAATTGTTTGCATCAGTAGTTGGGGAACATATTATAGGTATATTAGCTTTGATTGCATATATTATCTTTTATTATAATATGGGAAACACATACTTAACTGTTGACATATATGTAACTTTGGTTACCTTGGCTACCTTAAGTGGTTATAAGGGAAGCTGACCACTTTCAATTTGTATAGTTTTTTATGACTTTATCTCTAGGGGATTCATTGTTAGACAGGGTACTTATATTCGTCGCTGTTCTATTAACATTGAGATGCCCGTGAACTTATTATTAGTAGTAAGATATTTTCTTGATGTTCTACTTTATATCACGCGTCTCTACTAGATCATTGAACAAAGTATTAGTAAGAGAGGCGGGGGCACTTTAGTATGAAATTGCTGTGGGATCTTTTGTTATTATAATGCCCAGAATATTGACGCCATTATAGGTGAGCTCGTTTGATATTAAAGTCTTTATCTTAGAACGTTCTAATATATATAGTAATGTAATGTCCTTATTTAATATTAATATCCTTAACTTCGGGTTTTCTAATAAACTTCATATATTTATGGTATCTTCTTATTTATTGCTAACGTCTTTGGCTTTGGGCACTTTTTAAAATTGTATATTTATGGGATTGTCTTGTTTAATATTAAATTCTTTGTCTTTGAACCTTCTAGTCAATTTTCATATTCATGGAATATTATGTTTATATTAAAGTCTCTGACTCTGAACACTATAGTCAATTTTCATATTCATGAAGTATTGTGGTTAGTATTAAAGTCTCTCGCTTTGAGCATTCTAGTCTATTTTCATATTTTATTATTTGTTATGTTTAACATCGAAGTCTTCAACTTTACACTCTATATCTAATATTACTTTATTTATAATTTGTTATTTTATATCAACCATTTCTCTTATGTCTAATAAAATTTACTGTTATTCTCTTTTAACTCTCTGACTCTTGTTTCTCACGCTTCCATGCAAAAAAGGGTGGTTACAATTTGACGCTTCAAAACACTCTCCCACATATCGGGTGGTTCAAAACCTCTCCCAGACATCGAGGGGTTCAAAACCTCTCCCAGACATCGAGGGGTTCAAAACCTCTCCCAGACATCGAGGGGTTCAAAACCCTTTCCCAGACATACGAGGGGTTCAAAACCCTTTCCCAGACATCGAGGGGTTCAAAACCCTTTCCCAGATATTGGATGGTTCAAAACACTCTCCCAGACATCGGGTGGTTCAAAACACTCTCCCAGACATTGAGGGGTTCAAAACCCTTTCCCAGAAATCGGATGGTTCAAAACACTCTCCCAGACATCGGGTGGTTCAAAACACTCTCCCAGGCATCAGGTGGTTCAAAACACTCTCCCAGGCATCAGGTGGTTCAAAACACTCTTCCAGACATCAGACACTTTGGTTCAGTCGGTAGCTTGTCTGCACATTGAGATAACATCCCGGGCTTTATTATCGGCCAGGCCGAAAATATAATAATTAGTGCAATCGGAGGTTCCCTTCACAGTGAAGAATTAATGGCTTGGGTCCTGGATGCTGTGTCTATTCTATATGTCAAATCAAATAAAAAGCGTTGGATGGACCCAAGTTATTTGATATTGAAATGTTTATATTTCAGAAGATTATAATATACTGTCTTCATAGTAAGGTTATTATTATCTAAGAGATAAGGATCAAGAGGGTAGTTTTGTAGGAAGTGTAAGAAGAGTGATACCTTCAATTCCCCATGACCAAGTTCGAAACCCGGAGCTCCCTAGTCGCCGGCAATGCAATCTAGTGCCATCTTCACACCTTAGACCACATGATCCCCAGTACGAGCTTTAAGGTATTCACATGACTTAGTCTGCTGCCTTAGATCAAGTTGAAGTGAACTCTAATAGAATGTATGAAATATTCTCCAAGCCTAATATAAGTTATATTATTTTTTGTTAATTATTGTTTTATGATTTTAAAAATATCATACTCTGCCTATGTGTATATCTAGAGGCACTAACATGATTTAGGCTATAAAATATTCCACGATCGTTTGTAATATTTCATTATATTTTGATAAATCAAGCTACTATCACTACAATCAATTACATTATTTAAGATGTTTTATTTGAATATTAGCTCATAATGTACAGGGTACCCCATAAGTCCGGCATCAATTACCCACCAATTAGAAACCAAAGGGGTTCCATATATAATGAGTGCAGCGTGGATTCTGAGCAGTCCTGATGTGTATGTGTTCATAAGCACATGATTGTGTCAATGAATGTATACATTTATAAATATCAAATATACAGATATTTGGGGAACTAATACGATACATCCGCACTGGTGGTCACATAGGTTAAGACTTCAGTTTCTCTATGTAAATGATCACTTGTGATGGGATGTCGGGGTTTGAATCTTGGTCGGTTTAGGCAAACAGTCACAGCCTAGCGATGGACACTTTCTAAACACAGGGCTATCTCATCACATAATCTACAAACTGGCTTAACCTAGGACAGCAATATTTGACGCTAAACACAAATATCAAGGTTAAAGAATGATCATAAAATATTATAATAGAAGACATCCTCCGGGATATAACCAAGGACCCCTAGGATTGTGGTTATCTCAGCTCTTGTCACGTGCTAGGACCCCCTGTAATCCTTCCCCTGTCAGGAGGTCCAAAGACCTCGCCACGATCATGTTGGTGTCCTCCTTCCCTTCTGTGACGCCTGATCATAGGCCGTGCTACCGCCCGCTTCACTGCGCTGTCAGGTAGATAGTCGGCTCGCCCCTGACACTCTCTGGTTGGTTTAAGAGATCAACACACACAGCTCTTAAGAGAGGTCAACACACACAGCTTTTAAGAGAGGTCAACATACACAGCTCTTAAGAGAGGTCAACACACACACAGATTCATGTTAACTTACTAACCAAGTGCTTGAACATAATTTATTCTCAAAATAAAACAATTATTGTTTCGTCACTTCAAGGAAAATTGAGTTCACTCACCAAATAAGAACCGATTGTTATTATAAGAATTAAATAGATCTATGCTGAAAGTTAAATTATAATTAATATTAAGTTCTACGTTATTTTTTATTTATTTTAATTTTGTGATAAATAAAAAATCGCAAATTAGCTTTGACCCTTATTTAAATTTATTTGTTAAGTTTATTGTTACAAATGACGTTTAAAACATTTCACTGTTTTAAATTTCAAAACGAGTCCTTAATATGACTATGAATGTTTATACTTATAAAAACATTTTAAAATGCTTTTCTCTCAAATCTCGCAAACCCTCTGTCGCCATCAACGTGGTTTGTACAGACACCTAGTATATTTAGAGTAATTAGTGCTTGGGAGCTAATCACGGGAAACTCTGGTCTAGATATCGATTGATCGGTCAGCAACTGACGCCTTTATGCTCTCAACCACATCCAGGCCGGAACAAACTCTTAAGTTCACTTAAATAAATTTATTAAATATTGAAGGTTTTCCCTCACCATTTTTAAAAATGTATTTATTTTATAATAACTAATTTTTCTAAAATTTAATGAAGAATAACTCAACACAAACTTAAATTTTGAAAATATATTTTACAAACTTGATAAGAAAATAATAATTAAGTTTTCTAAAACTTAATGAAGAATAACTCAATACAAACTTAAATTTAATTTTTCTAAAATTTAATGAAGAATAACTCAATACAAACTTAAATTTTGAAAATATATTTTACAAACTTGATAAGTTAGGATTAATATTAAAAAGGCTAGACAATCTACATAGTAGGATTTGCAAGATTTTTTTTTTTTAGTTCAGTTCAAAAATCAAATAATTTTTATGGCTGGATGAACTTACATTTTTTCGGTTACGCTTGCTCGTCAGTAGGGTGAAGAATGTGGTGCCTGCCCCCCTTCTTAAAGCCTTGATGTCACACCCCTGCCCCCCTTATTATTTTAAACGCTCCCCTCCCACTCCCCCTGTTATCAACTTTGTAAAAAACCACACACTAGCAGTGATAGTCTCCCAGTCCGAATCCAGACTGGGGCAATCCCCCTCAGGCCTGACAGTCCCCCTCCCCCCTACATGACGTCACAGCACCCCATCCCCCCGACAAGTCTTTGTTGACGTGACACGGACACAGCACGCTATTGCCATATTTTTTTTCATTTCTTTCTTTGCAATCTTTCTCTTTTTTTTATGTATTTTTTTTTCTAAACTATTTTATTTTCTTCACATTGAGACAAGCAATAAATATCTGCCGCGCGACCTCAATTTCTCACGAAGGAATATTTTTATTACTATTATTTCTCTTATCTCCGTATTTCTTCCTCTGGTGTATTTTTATGGGCTAACGTCAGATACTTCCGTAGTGGATATCTATCTATCTATTTATCCATCTAGATGACTTTCCTCTTTTGTCAAGAAAAGGAGGTGCTGTTCGCTGATCGTATCCTTGTGGTTGATAACTGTTGGATGTCTCAGGTCAATTGTCATTGACAGCGTCCTCGTGCTACTACCTGGGTCCCTATTCTCCAATTTGTCCGACGAGACTTCTGTTCTTATTTGGACATTTTACAGTACAATTGTTTTAAACAAATACATTCCCTAGGTTTTTATTGTATTTTTTATATTTTTAAACTTAACAGATGACCATGTGGTCTAAGGCATCAGACTATCAATATACCTGGTTGCCCTTGACGGGTAGCATGAGGCTTAAATATCACATGGAGGAGAGGGTGATTTTATAACTGTGATTTTTCCCTCTTTCTTGTCCACTTATTTTGAAATGATCCTCCTCTCATATTAGGTTAGTTGGTAACTTGGTGTTAAACGTAATAATCAAATAAACATATTCGAACCTTTAAGGAGTATTTGTTTTGCACAAAATTTTTCAAGTGGTTTAAGATGTCAGTCTCGAAATATATTGGTCAGCCATTGTTAGGGAGGTCCAGCATCAAGTCTCGGACGAGGGAGCTAGTGAAGGTGTTATCGTAAGAACAGCCTGGTTTTCCCCCATTCTCTATCTAGAAGGGTTGTATTTAAATTATATACAACTAGCAAATGTATCCGTTCTTCGCACGGGGAATGTATACGTTAATTTTGTTCTTTTTTTTAAATATAAAATTAACAAAAAGTGAATATAAACAAATCTTAGTTATTATTTTTTTTTAAATCAATTATTTATTACTATAAATTGTGGGACAAAACTTGAAAAGTAGATTGAATTAAACATAATGTTTAAATATAGATCTAATCCAGAAATGTGTTAAAAGGTTTTGAAGGTTAAGATATAAATTCTTTATACACAATATTTGAAGTATTTCCTGTTGGTGCTAGTAAAAAAATATTATTTGGCGAACTAACCCTAGAACATGCAACGTAAAACTGTCTATGTGAAAAGCAAGGTGTTCTTAAATCAATTCCTGTGTACTTGCTGGACTGGCCCTGAGCTTTGTTAGTGGTCATTGCAAAACAAACTTTGACCAGGAACTGTAACCTCTTGAACTGGAAGGGGTAATCACTTGGTATGAGAGGTATTCGGGTGATGTAAACAAATTCTCATTTGCCAATGCCTGTGAGGATTACGGCTTATATAATATATTTCATGATGGCTTTCACTTGCAGCCGAGTGCCATTGCAGAGTTTAGGTGAAATCAAATTTCAAAGACACATTATGGGAGTACCAATTTTTAAGTATAATTTATGTGGGGGTATTCCTGTGAGATTTAATGAATTCAAAAATTCAACAGGTTAGTTAACACAATCATTTTCTTCCACCATCCGATCACTTGTTTTTAGGATCTAGGATGGCTCATTCACAAAATCAATGTATTCTCTTTTTCTTCAAATTTGCCATGTCTGAGTATATTTTAACAATAAGTTCATCCAAAATATTAACAGTAGTTCCTAGGTGTGATGGAATGTCCACCTCGTTGTCTAGCTCCTTTAGACTCCCATTCTCAATTTGAAGAAGCGTGTCAGAAAATATATTGACCAAATGGTCACCCTTCAAATGGACCTAAATGATCACAAACAATTTGAGCTTATAAGCTTGCATCCAAATTAAAGAGCTTCTTACAGAATCTTTGACCTCATCCGCCGTGGTGCCTCTAGGAACAACTGGAAGTGTTGGTCAAAAGTCACCGGACATCACTATTGGAATCCCTCCCATGAGTATATCATTGGCCCGGATATCCCTTAGTGTTCTGTCTAAAGCTCCGAAGGCTGCCTTATGTGACAATTTACATTCATCCCACACGATCAAAACGCATTCCCTTAGTACCCTACCATGAACAGTGCCCTTCTTGATGTTGCATATAGGGTTTTCTGTGCAAGTTAAGTTTATGGGCAACTTGAAAGTGGAATGTTCAGTTCTACCTCCTTGAAGTAACGTAGCTGAAATGCCTGAGGAAGCTACTGCCAAAGCGATTTTGCCTGTTGACCGTATTTTGGCGAGAAGAATATTTAACAGGAAAGTCTTACCGGTACCTCCGGGAGCGTCGAGGAAAAACTTACCTAAATACTTAGTGACACTCTCAAGTATGCCATAATAAACTGATTTTTGTTCCTCTACCAGTAAACCTTCATTTTTGCTAAGTAAGGTACTGAAATGGACTGAATTACAACTCTTTTACAGTAGATAAATAGATAATGTTACTCCTGCATCACACCTGTTTGGTAATAGAAGGCCATAAGCAATAAATGCTTGTCTACCATTGCCAATAATTTATCTTCCAAAATAATCAAACATATGTTGTACATTTCATCATTGAAGGTGACTGTAATGCCTGGAAGTTGTGCTTTGTGAAGGATATCTTCATATAGTTCATCTCTATGATCAAGCCCCAACTGCAGTGGGTCTGACACTTCACAAAAGACCAACATGACAACAAACAGCTCCCTTAATCTCTGTGGAGAATCGTTCTCAGCAGCTTCGGACAGAGTTTGTTGCCAGTGTAAGTCATCTTACAGAAGATCATGAGCGTTGCAGGCTGATCGGTCATCAGGGTGAACGTGACTATTGACTGTTCTAAGTGATTCGAAAGAAGTGGGACCTTTCACGTGGTGGAGTAGCATGCGAAGAAATTATCACTCGGCATTGCTTGGATGAACTGTGTACATTCTTCCAATAGAATTGCTCATTCTGATCCCTGGAAAATCATCAACGAAAGCTCCTTGTTTACGCCGTGAGAACCTTTTGTTATTCCATATATAGTAATGTGGAACTTCATTGTAAAGAAGAGTCTTAGCAAATTCATCCTCACGACATAGCTCATAGAAAGCTGTTAGTGTGGTAGGGGGAGGTCCGTCAAGGTGAAAATCATCGGGTTTGAAATAATCATTTTGGCTATCTTTCAAATGAACTGCCAATTGCTCGACATTAGGGTTCTTGTCATGTTTTGGGTATGATAGTATCCTCCAAACTGCCTCATATGTGCTGACGTATCGGCCAGTCTGGAACTTAAAAATCTCGTCTTTTTCATTTTCAATTGTGAATGTAGCTTTGTTTACATACTTGCATACATATTTAATGGGTTTGACTGAATTGCAAAACTCAACATTGATATGGGCCTTGAATGTTCTGCAGAGCACTGGGGAATAAGGGACCATCCACCTGTTGTCAATTGTTAGTATACCTTGTTTTGTTGACATTTGAAAAGAAACTCCACCTAGCTCAGGGCTCCATCTTCTATATGTAGAATATCCATCACTTGCTGTCTGGATATCTTTGAGAAAGGGTTTGGGATATCTCTTAGAGCACTTGCCATCTTTCATGCAAGGAGATTTCAGAATTACACAGGGTCCATGAATCATGTTTGAAGATATAATGTCAAAGAGGACAGGGTCTATCTGGAGGTCTGGCAGTTCGGCTGAAATGATGGAGTCGATGAGTTTTGGTTCAATATTATTTTCTAACCAAATGAGCAAATGGACATGAGAAAGGCTTCTGTTATGCCATTCGATAGAGTACATGTGACATTTTATGGGATCAAAAATCATACTTTTAGTCAGCAGCTTCCTCATTGCCTTAACTTTCAAATTGAAAACTCGTGAAACAATATCGTGACTGTCATGGGCTTTCTGGTCAGCAAAAATCTATTTAGCTATACCTTCCCATTTGGGGTTGCATGTAAAGGTTATGAACAAATGAGGCTTTCCGTATTTTCGGACATACGTTAGGGAATCTAGTATTTTCTCATGCATGTATCGGGGTCCTCCTGTGAAAGAAGAAGGAAGAATGAATGGTTGTCCAACATCATGAGTGCTGCCGTCGTTGCTTATCACATCTCCAAGATGAATGTAGTCCTCTACCGTGAGCTTTGATTGATTGTGTCGTATGAAGTTAAGTTGTTCATTCTCGATCTTGGCATACATATCTACCAAGAACTGATTGAAAAGTTGTCGGAAGTGATGTAAATGGTTGAATACTTTTTTCTCATCAAAACTCTGTATGCAGAGAAATCCATGGCAGATACTCTTTTCTTGCCGTTGCTCTGCTTTAAAAATAAGTTATAACCATCTTCGCCTCGTGGGAAAAGCATCGGGTGATGGAGCGAGTCGTAAGATCTATGGATTTCAGCAATCCTTTTCAGCCTATTGTCCCTAGTTTTCAAAACTAGGTCCCTTTTCTGAAAATCCTGAACATCGATTAAAATGGCAACTTCATTGATATTGGGAGAGTTTAATCTACCTATGTGAGTATTGGCAGGCTTTCTCTCAGCTTGTATCACTACTGTGAACTTGTCCGTTTGTTTACTTTCTATTGCACTCTTGAAACTTTTGATGTAACTATTATTTTGGTGGAGCATGGTTTGTAGATCTTTAACTATATTAGGATTTAAAACGTGGTTTCTCTTGTATCTGACATCAGCTTCTTCATCCGCTAAGAAATAAATTTGTAGGAATTTTGAACTTCTTTTGTTGCAGATAAAAGATATCCTACTAAATGGTTCACCTGCCCTTTCACCTTGAAAGTTGGCGTAAAGTTACTTTCTTTCATTACTTTATTGCAACCAAAGAAATTCATCTGGAAGGCCGAGTTATATTTCTTAGTAAGACCTAAGAAGTGATGTGAATGGGGATGATTTTGAGTCAACAAACTGTACAGGAGCTCAAGGGGGCCACTAATAAGTTTAAGTTTGATTTTTATCTTAAGGCAACACAGGCCAGTCAGCTCTCCTTTCCATTTCAGGGCATTGCAATGGGGGCAAACAATGTTCATAGTTCCTAAGGTGACTAATTTATCTGCATCATTCATATATAATGTTACGATCGTTCTTGAAGGCCGATCCTTTCTTGTTTTTCCATGGAAGATTTCTCATAGAAGCATCTCTTTGGTTTCTCTCGTGTAGCCACCTTTCTCTTTCCTGCTCTGTCTCATTCTCCCTAGGTCCCTTCTTTCTCTTCCTATCATTCGTTAACTTTTTATTTTTTGCCTCTGCAGTCTCATTCCCCTTAGCCTCCTTCTTTCTCTTCCTGTCATTCGTTCATTTTCTACCTCTTTCCTCTGCAGTCTCATTCTCCTTATCACTATTTTTTCAATTTCTATCTTTCTTTAATTTTCTATATCTCTACTCTGTAGTCTCATTCTCTTTAGCCCTTCTTTCTATTTTTCTAATTCTTTAACTTTCTATCTCTCTCCTCTGCAGTATCATTCTCCTTAGCCTTCTTTTTTCTATTTCTATCATTCTTTAACTTATTATCTTTCTCATCTGCGGTATCACTCTCTCTGGCTCCCTCCTTCCTCTTTGTCTCACTCTCCAACTTTTCTGTTTATTCTCTATTACTACTTTCCTCTCCCCTTCCTCCATTGACTTAATATTAGGACGCCTGCCTTGTTTAACCTTAATCGTTCTTCCTGTTTTTGAAACACATAATTGAACCACTGGACTGACAGAAAGGGATTCAGAGATTAGTAAAGTATCGACTTCATATACATGAAAATGACCACTGTTCAGATTACCAGCGAAACTAAGTTTTTTTTTATCGGCATTCCTTGATCCCCAAAGGACTGAAGCAGTTTCCTCAGCAAGTAAACCCGAAATTGGAAGGGTTAGAGTTCCCCTGCTGCAACCAGCTCACAGGTGGAGCCATACGTTGCTGGGCTCAATATGACATCACGGTACATCTCTTCCAATGGAAAAATTGCTCCCGTTATCTGAGTAAGTGAGGGGCTTGAAGCACTCCCAGTTTGCTATGACGTGAGACACGATGATCGCTCTGATATCCACAGACATTAGAATTCTACCAAAGATCAAGTAGGAGAGGGAATGAAACAGACATGAGCCATCCCCCGGCATAGTAACGATATGGTGAAGTATCGAAATTTCATTACACCTCAGAACCTCAGACATGTTAGTATTTTTCCATCCAAATAGATATAAACGAAATAGCTCGTAATGAACCGCAATAACCAATATAAAAGAACAATATCAAATCCAATATATCCCAAATTCAAACCATAGTAATTAAATAGGTTGCAATGAACCACAATAAACAATTTAAATCAGTACGATCTATTCAAGAACAATACCAAGTTCAATGTCGTATTCAAATCAAGGCCAATGTCGTATCCAAAATCAAGTCCGTTATATCCAAAATCAAGTCCAATATATATCAAAAATCAAGTTCAATATCGTATCCAAAATCAAGTCAATTGTCTTATCCAAAATCCAATAATTATCACAAAAAACCAAGAATGGCTTCAATAAAAGAACACAACAAACGATTGTAGCACACGCACAGATAATAAACATAAGCTTATAATTAAAAGTAAACATTGGAAATGAAATCAAAACTTTTATATAGAGATGACTTTGGAAATATTTATTGTATTAATGATGTCATGGCAAGGCGCTAGAAAAAATTGGAGTGACGCGGCAAAAACAATCGGTTTTTAAAAAATTCAAACAAATTAAAGTTGTTTTTTTTCGCGTCTTACTACCTGTTCGGGTTGTACGCTAAATTAAAGTTACACAGCAACAGTTTACATTTTTTGAGAAAAGGGAATGTTAATTTTCGACGTGTCTGGCCTAATACGATCCGCTATTCCGAAGCGAACTTATTATATTTGGGGGGCTCTTACTCTCCCCATTTTCAAATAATTATCTATGATTATTATATTTTTAGGGTGTTGGGAGTGGTTCTTAAACCTTCCTGACAAATATAGCCTATATCTTCTACGACACTAAAAAGAAATTTTTATATAAGTTTTGGAAATTTTGAAACCCCCTCCCCCCATATTTAACCAACTCCCACTAAAAATGTCAGATATTTAAGAATTATTTAGGTATTTTTACCCAGATTCCCATTTAAAAAAATAGATGATTAATCTTTTTGGTTATTTGTAGTGGTCCCTTAACCTTCCTGCCGAGTTTAAGTTTTGTACCACCTTTTAAGTAGTTTTGAAAGTTTTGAAACCCCCTTCCCCCATTTCATAAACGTCAACTTTAAAATCTCAAATGTTAAGACTTGTTTGATTATTTGGAGTAGTACCTTTACCTTCCTACCAAATTTCAACTATCTACCTTCCTCAATAGAATTTTTCTATTTTATACCCCCCAAAACGCCTCAGTTCCCTGTGCCCCATAAAGAAATTTCCCTTTTTGTGAATGTTTTTCCTGTACAGAAGAACCCCTCTATCTGCCTTTTAAATTTCAGATTTCTAGGACGTTTAGAAGTGTTTGATCAATTCATACGGAAGGAATTTGGAAGGAAGGAAGGACACGATCTTTCCTTTATATTAGAGATTCAACCTCTTTATCTTGTCTCTTTAGGTTATACAATTTAAGTATCCTAAACTGACGTGTTTTATTAAACAATCAGACTAATAATAAAAATTGTTTTAGTAGCTCCCGGTCAAACAGAATATTCGGGGCCTCCAGCTGACGTTAGTCAATGCCTAATGGCGGAGGTTATTACAATATTATTATTACTACTACTCTTCCGACCGCTGTCGAACTGTCCGATTAAATCTGTCTCTAGAATAAAATTACTTTCATATTCGTCAATTTCATTATATATTTGATTCTGCCCTGCCCCGCCATTTTACAGGCTTTGACCCGTTTGTGTCCTTGCGTCAGTCTATAGCTGTCACCAGTGCTGATAGCTGCCAAAGGGTCGATCTAATTACGAACCTCTGACAAAATAAGCCAATCAACGCTGAGCGTAGCTGTGAAATGTCTTCCTCATTGCAGACATTTCCTTCGATCGCTTCCCGGTCAAAGATAACCTGAATATACTATAGCAATACAATAGAGATGATCACTC
>CABFWB010004484.1:0-17121 GCA_902151455.1 Timema bartmani
AGGTAAGAAAGAAGGGAACGTGGTCTTGACAGGTAATAAGGAAGGGAACGTGAGCTACGGCCTATATATATATGGGTATATTTTAGTTTTTTATGACAAAACATATAAAATATTTCTTCAGCAGAAACGTTCAATTTAATTTACACACGTGGTACCATCAACTGTTCCTTCGTTTCCTACTTCTTATCCCGCTCATGCTGGGCCGGCAACCACTTGCCATTGACGGACCTGATTACAGTCCATCCTGTGGCCAACCCCCGACACTTGCCCGGGGATACAGAATGTATTATACAAGCGAGAGCTAAAAGACCTACCATTTTCACCGGGTGAGGTATTTATACATACCTTCCAGGGCTATTTTACAAGCCGCAATTGACATGGAACCAATGGCTTTATTTCCCCTCCGAAGGAAGAAAAAATTCGTTGACCCAGGCGGGGTTTGAACACCCAAAAATCAGGTCCTCAGGCAAGCACTTTACCCAAATAACACCGAGTTCGACTAAATTTGGTAATATAAACAGTTATTGAATATCTGTCAAGGGCATCGCGTAGTTTGAATTGAATTGGGACCCACTTCGGTGGCGGCATTGTCTAAGGCACTACTCACGCAGTAGACTAGATTTTCAAAGACGGGGAGATCGAGGTTTGAATCTAAATCGGGTGTATTGACGGTGGTTTTTCCAAATTGTTGTTACATTCTCCCTCCACGCAAATACGGATACACTTCCGCTAAATATAACCTCCCTAATCCATAAAACAACTAGCGTAATTAAGTGCATAAGTGTATAACCCAAATGGGTAGTAAGACACGGTGTTAAAAAAGTTAATTATTTTAACATTATGCCTTAAAAATAACAATCTTTTTATTTTAATTAATTAAAATACACGCCTTGATAATGTATGGATTATAATCAATGAATAAACATAGGGGGAAGGTCGCCAATATTGGACCGTTGCCTAAATTGGACCACCCTTGTTTATCCCTATGCACAAATATTTTAAGAATTGCAGTTGGCCCTACTGCTAGGCAACAGCGCTGTAGAAACATGACTCGGTGACCTTTTGCCATTATACCAAGCAGTATCGCCGTTACTGTGTTTTAATAGTTTGTATTGTAATCATTGCGCTATGGAACCTAAGCTGTTGTATATAGTAAGGGTAAGTAATACAATTTTCGAAAACGCATGTTACAAGTGACTGCCACTAACTGCAGGCTGTAAAACTAGTGTTTCATTTCGTGCGTTCGTACAGCGTCATCTTACGGGGAACAGTTGCCGACCTGCGCGTGTCTCCGAAATTGGACCGGTCCATTTTAGGAAACTGTTTGGGAATTAATATTTGTTTTATTTCTATGGTGACTGAAATGCTATATTTAGGGATTCTATCTGTTTAGGTTCTCAGGATGGAAAAAAGGGGCACGTACGGGAAATTGAACGAAGAATGTTAACAGATGGCAGTGGTAGCATACCAGAACAGAAACTATGGATTAAACGAGTGCGCCCGTTTCTATGGCGTGCCAAAAGCCACAATAAAGAGACACGCTGACAGTAAAAATGCGTTCTTAAATACATTTTTAAGTCCTTCGGTCGGCAAGCAACATTTTCTGCAGAGATGGAAACAATTCTCGCCACCCATATTCTCATGTTTGAGGAGAGTTTTTAGGGTTCACAATAAAATATGTTCGTAAGTTAGCCTTCGATATCGCTGAAAAACACGAAATGCTCCATAGATTTAACAAACAGAAGAAAAAAATGGCCGGAAAAGAGGGATTTTATGCGTTCATGCAAAGAAATCCACAGCTTTCCCTCCGTCAGCCAGAAGGGACGTCAATGGCCCGAGCTAAGGAGTTTGTTATTTTTGTAATACCTGTTTTGCTCTTTTTAGTGTTGTATTAAACATGATTTCTACATAAAAAGCTTTTTTCATTTACATATTTAGTTTTATTGTTTTGCTTTTAGGCCTAATACTGTTATTTATAGGTTTCCCTCTCAGGTCCAACTTAGGAAACTGTGAGTCCAAATTTGAACCATTAACATAATTTTTATTCTTCAATTTTATACTTATTAGGTTAATATATTTTAAAATATATTATTATCTGATGAAAGTGTATATATTGTAGAACATATTACAAAACTTTTTGTTTTCATCGAATGCTTAATAAAAGCATGGGTGAAGGAAATAGGAGAATGGTCCATTATATACGACCTTCCCCCAATAGACAAAACATGTGAAAAGGCTGCAGATTCCTCCTGTTCTGTATGTACGTGCGAACAATGGTCCAGCTAGTCAATGGTACGTTAGCGAGGAATCTTGTTACATTCACTGAGACAATATCCTCGCTCATGTTCCGTAAATAACTGTGAAAATACTGAGGACTCACGCGGTCACCGAAAATAAAACAGAACAAACGAAACATAATCACGTGACGGGATCTTAAACCAATAGCAATAGCAATACTAATAGCAATTTCTGTGCGGTCCGCGGGTTGAAATATATTCAGTTCTGTCCGCTCCGCACCACAGTGGTCTGCTCGTAAGAACCAGGTGAGTTTCCACACTACACTGTGTTGCCATCATCAAGCAAAGCAATTTACGTGTGGGTAGTGCCCTAAAATGTGTATTTATCCACTCGGGGAAAAAACCTATAGGGAATATAAGGTGTTTCTAGATCGTCAACAGACCTTTGTACAAATGCTTGGATTGCTACGACACTCAACAGAGTCTGCTCTCTGACCTCACGGTAAAATGGTCCTATCTTCCAACTACACTACAAGACCTCAGAGTAAGAGTGGTCCTATCTTCCAGTAACACTACAGGTCCTCACAGTAAGAGTATAAGACCTCACATTAAGAGTGGTCCTATCTTCCAGCCAGTGACACTACAAGACCTCATGGTAAGACTGGTCCTATCTTCCAGTAACACTACAAGACCTCACGGTAAGAGTGGTCCTATCTTCCAGTGACACTACAGGACCTCATGGTAAGAGTAGTCCTATCTTTCAGTGACACTACAATACCTCACGGTATGAGTAGTCATATCTTCCAGCCAGTGACACTCAGAGCTTTCGACCAAGACAGGACCTCACAGTAAAGGGTCGTCCTTATCTCTCCTACTGGTGTCGTCCTGTTTTGTCGCAGAAAACGAAGGCGACGTTCAAACTCTACTTTCCCGCTATCTCACGCTCTCTTCGAGACACCATTGTCCAAAAGAAAGTTGTCAGTTGTCAATGTCGACCTATATAGTTGATATCTGCCCCGGCGGCTCGCTCGGACAATAGTCTCGCGGTCTCTGTCGTCGCCACAAAGGGGTAATTTTGAAAAGGGGTGGAGGGGTGTAGGATGCGCGCGCACATGGCCGACACAGGCAGTCGGTTGTACCCGCGTGTGGCGGATAGTGTGCGTTCAAGGAGCACCTCGACGTCATGGTCTTCTCCGCACTACCAACGCGTCGTCTCGACTAACACGAGGAACTTTCCGACAACTCGCGAGGTCTAGAGTCCCGAACACTTTTTTCTTTCGTAATAATAATAATAATAATAATAATAATAGTTCAACACCACATGTTATAGCGTCACGTTAAAAAAAAACTTTGGGCATCCATTGACATTTTTCAATCGCATTCACATTTCACCTCAAATATCAAATAAGAAATTAGCTATAAATAGTTCGTCTTAGCTTGCGTTTAAAATTACCTTTTTAGTGTTTTTTTAGTTATATGATGTAATCTTGTTTTTTTCTAGCAGGTGGTTAGATAAATTAACGGCAGACAAATGTTAAAAACATGATCATTGATTCTGTTTTATACTTCTGAACAAAACACTCCGCATGAATATTTCCAAACAACAAGAGCTACAACCTTTCCTGTAATATAAACATGTTCTTTACGTCCCTGCAGAATTTACTAAACGGAATCTGACCTTTATAAGAACCAAAGAGGAACACTCGTCTGTAAGTTGCTTTATTTCAACGACTCTAGCAACTTCTCTGAGATTTTCCCGAGGAATATTCCCAGTGGCGTGAAGAGAGGGGATACCTGGTCCTTGATGCTCGCTTGCTGTCCCTCAACAGACACCCTCGACGCGTGAACGGGTGCCGCAATGAACGCCCGCCAGACCAACAAGGTGCGGAGCTCCGAGGAGGACGTCAGAGTGTTCAGCCGACGGTACGGAAGTGAGCACAATCTCATGAAACCTCGTGAGGTTGCGCTCACGGACAACCAGAAGGTGGCGTACATCGGTAGTCTGGGCCGGTCCTCTCGCAAGAGCAGGACTCCATCCCATGCCCCCGTGGGGCACCAGTACGTCATGAACCGCTCTGACCTGGTGGACGCCGTGCGCAGTGACCCGGACATCGGCTGGCCCCACCGTGAGCCCCATCAGGACCACGGTGAGGACAGATGCTATAGGGAGCAGGAGGGCCCCAAGAGGAGATCGTATGGGGACGTGAGGGTCTGGAAGAACCGCAGCCCCAACGAGGAGCTCCCACGACAAGGGTATAGACGGGAGGCGGTGTCGGTGCAGCGGAGCAGGGAGGATGGGGGAAGGCGGAGCCGTCTTTCGCGGCGGACCTACAGCGCCGACAGAGAACTGACGCCAGCTCCGGCTGCCGAGGAAGGTCGTCGGTTCAGTGCCGGCCACGCGGGCTATGTGGACTCAGAGTCTGACCAGGAGCTGACCTTTGACCTGAGGAGACATCTGGCTGAGTGTACCTGCCCTTGTGACCACCTAGGGTACACCAACTACCAGCAGGTGAGAGGAACATGTTTACTGAGCTGTCTGTCTTTGTGGTGTAAACAAATTACCAGTAGGTGAGACGAATATATTTACTGAACTCAACAAATATAGCATAAGTCAATTATTTCTATATTTATGGAGACTTGATACTATAGCTGAGATGATAACATAAATTTTACTAAATTTAACAGCAATTAAATGTTGTAAAATTAATTCGGCATAAACTAAAACCTTATAATTATAATTCTGGTGATAGTGAATCCAAACTACTCTTTAACACTTGAAGAATAGGCTTTCGACACTGGTTTAACAAGATCTCGGACCATGTCTGAGGCCGCCGTGTGAATACTGGTTGATAGTACTGATGCTGACAAGATGTAGGGGTAGGAGGGGATGTGAAGGATGGACAATATATCCCTCTTTCCCTCTCTCTCTTCTTAGATACACTTGGACCTACCTGGTATTATATTTATATACGACTTCTAACTAACCTTTCTTCCCAAAGAATGTGTTTTAAAACGGGTCTAATGTTACTATCCAAGATTATCCGACCCCGCTTTGGTGGCCGCGTGGTCTAAGGCGCTTTTCTCGTAGTAGACTAGACTGCCGATGACGGGGAGATTGAGGTTCGAATCTCGGTCGGGTGTACTGAGGTTTTTCCAAACTTATTTTCCACGCAAATGCGCGTACACTTCCTATAAATGTAACCTTCATAATCCTTAACACCCTCAGCGCAGTTAGTACATAAGCTTGAACGGGTAGTAAGACGTGGTGATAATGTGTAATGTGTATGTATGTATATATATATAAAGTAAGACGTGGTGATAATGTGTAATGTGTATGTATATATATAAAAGACCCACTTCAATGGTCGAACGGTCTACGGCATCAATCTCGTGTTAGACTGGCCTGCTTATGACGGGAAGATCGGAGTTCAAATCCCAGCTGGGTATACTTATGGTGGTTTTTCCTAAATGGCTTCCTACTCTCCTTCTATGCAAATGCGTGTACTTTACCTATAAAGTACTTCCTTCCTCATCCCTACTTAATAAGAGTAATGATTAAATATGCGTATAACCTGAACAGGTAGTAAGTCGAGGGGATTAAAAAAATCTAATCTTAAAAGACTAATAAATGTGATATTATTTTAATTTATAGAAAATAATCAAATAACTGTTAGATATAAACAACTGTTAAATATAATAACAATATTTTAAAAAAAATATTGTTATTTGAATACTTGTTACGACCCACTTTCCTATAGTTTTAAATCTAGACGTATAACCGCCATTTTCTTTCAAGATGGCTGACATATCTAATATATACCTAGGAATCTTTCAAAATTAGTACAATGAAAATCTGTTGAGCAGAAGCTGATAAAAAGGCGCAAAAGTAGAGTTTTGTGGTCGTCACATTGAAACAAAATGGTGGACGTACATTTTAATTAGCCTGTATGTTAACCAGACGTCCGAGCTTTGTCCACGAGAAATTTTATCACAATCGGTGAAGTGTTTTTTTCCGTGAAAGAGTAACAAACAAACAACTCAATTTTGTATATTAGTTGGGTATAATTAGCTCGTTTTCAAAATTATATGTAAATGGATGGTCGTCGATTTAATACGTTTTACAAAATAAACTTACATCTAACATTTTCATATGTGGAGAGTATTTAAACTTATTAAAGAAAGTTCCGTTTGATCACAGCGTCAACCCAAAATTATGTATTGTTGGTTTAGAGAGAAAAGTAGATATTTAAGTGAACTAGTAAAAGAAGAGTCGGCATTTATTGGTTCTTTCAACAGTTCTATGATTTATTTTATTGATAGAAGCCTACTAATATTTGGGCAAGTGGGCCTCTTGGGCAAACAACTCAACAACTGACTTAATCTAAGACACTAGGCTATTTTTTTTGTTAGCACTGCGTCTTGAATTACACATCTATGTACTAACTAAGATAGTGAACTAGGAATAAGAAAGGCTGAATTTAGAATAATTGTACCCACATTTGCATGGAGAGAGAGAGAGTGAGAAACCCCCTTAATACACCCAACTAGTATCGAACTACGATCTCCCCGTCATCGGCAATCTAGTCTATTGCGAAAGTAGCACCTCAGACAATATGACCATCAAAGTGTGTACTAGACTATATAAAAACTTAACCAACTTAACCTAAGACACCAACATATTTCACTTAACTCTGGGGTATGTAAAAACAACTTTACAATTGACTTAACCTAAGGTAGCAACACAAGCCTACGCCTGACGTGACTACTTAACGACAGTCCTCTGTCTAGCAATCCCGGCTCCACATCACGCAACAAGGTCAGTCTTTGAATTATCCCTTCTCCCTCCCCACAACCCAACAAAGTGAACAATGTAAAATATTTCTTATAACATAAAAAACAAAGTCAACAAGGAACTTTTTTTGATAGACCGTGTAAAGAAACTGTCGCCGTTCCTTCATCCTCTTTCGTTCCTTGTGTTCTTGAAGTGTTTAATCAACCGGAATAAAGAAGGAACGTGACTTGGAAAAGGAACGGCACGAGGACTAAACTAAACAAACGGAACTTTGAGATGAGACGCTCTTGCTCTCACGGGACCATGGCGAGTGAAGCTACATCTCCCTCTTACTCATTGCAAGAAGGGTCTATCTCTGTCGCATTAAAACAATATTATATACCAAAAAAAAAATAAGTTGACGTTTGTTCTTTGCAAGAAGGTTTGGTGTTCTCCCGTCCCTTACCCTCTCGTAAGGCACGAACTGTCAGTTCCACACACACGCAGAGCGGAGTGGTCCTATTCTCCTGGCCTTCCCACACACAAAGGGCACAAGGAAAGAAGGGAGGGGGAAGAATAGAGTACCTGTTTTAGGTGCCACGTAACTCACCCCTTCATCTCACCACGAAAACATTTTAACAATAAATGTGGCTGCTTTTAATCTTGCTCTATTTATTACAACCCCAACCTTTCTGGCCCAGGATATTATTTATGTCTTCCCCCCTCCCCCTCCCCCATGCATACACACACCTGAAACACCCCGCACCCCTTTTTACACCATTCCCAAACAATTCGTGTTTTGTTAACGTGTCATATCATTTTACCTCATCAATTTTTATCATTAGATTTTTTTTAAATTCATTAACCTATTTCCATCCCCCTTTCCCCCTTTCTTTAACCAATCGTGGGGCTACTAGCCCGTGTTTGTGTTTCAAACATAATATGACCGGGAATGCATTATATAGCAACGCTATTTATGTGAATTATGTGTGTGTGTGTGTTCGCTTTGCGGGTTCCTGTTCAGGGAGCAATTATTTACCACGTCGCTCTGCCAGGCGAACACCAAGAACAGAGCAAGGTAATTATATTGGAGGTCAGGCCACGTCAATGGCAGAGCAAGGTAGTTATATAGGAGGTCAGGCCACGTGCGATGCAAACCTCATTATTGTTATGCTGGAAGTAGTCTCGTCAGGATCAAGTCCCCCGCTCCACTGAGGGTAAGCGTCAGGCTCATCTAGTATGAATTGACGCCTCTACCAAGGTCGAATCCTGAAGGGGTGTACTGAGAGTGTTTGATTCCTTAAACGGCTTTATCCTAACCCTCCACTCAGCTGAGAGTACATTTTACTCTCACACCTACCCCATTTGTGTGATTAAATGTGTGTATCCCGGATGGGTAGTAAGAGAGTGCGGAGGAAACTACGATAGGGTTAGTTGTGCTCAAAGATCAAGCTGACAGCAAAAATCATAACTTTAAAGGACGTAGTTCATACCTCTGCCAGGTTCACTGGGGGTAATTTACCATCAAAGTGCTTATTCCTCCTCTTATTTCAGTCTTCCCTGCTCAAGGTGGGGATGAAAGAGACGCGAGGAAAGGTCATTTTTCCAGTTTCTAGAACAACACTTTTTCTTTGCTAAAATAAAGCAAATATTTCTCCAGTACAAACAAAGCTTAATTTTTTACAAATGGTTATACCAACAGTAAATCTTATATAAGTCTCCAATGATCTTTGTAGCGAACGTTTCACTCAAACACATCAGAGAGATAAACGCCTTAAGTAGCGCGACCTGACCTGAATAGACGGACCTTGGAGTCTAAGTGATACCGCCAGCGCTGCCTGTTGCTAGGGATATTAATTATCCGGCGATTCCCCGTCGTTTCGCACTGGGGACGAATTTGATGGGGTGGAGTGATATTCCAGTAAAAATAATAATTTATTGTTGTGATTTAAAAAAATACATTTGTATACAATTATTATTTTTATGAATTATTCATTTGATCAAATGAAAGGTTGTTTTCTTTTGACGCTAGCTCACAGTTGAAAGTAGATGAAGAAGCTTCTTGAAAGTTTAGCACATGATTCCTCCGTAGATACAAGCTATGTTTCCGTACTGAATTTAGTACAAGTCAGTTATCATAATTCGAACGGCCAATTATCATAGCGACTATCGGCAAACCAAATAACTATCATCAAACATTGTGCGTAATTTGGTAGTAAAGCAGCTCTTTGTTTTCAGTGATTTTGTTATTTAGCACCGCGTCTTAATACCTGTCCATGTTGTACAAATATATATTAATTACATTAATGCGTTAGGAATGAGGAATTTTGAATCGAGAGGAAGTGTACCCACATTCGTAGAGAGGGAGAGTGGGGAAACCATCTAGTATAAACCATACTCAGTACACCAGACCGGTATTCGAACCTTGATCGCCCCATCATTGGAAGTCTTGTCTACTGCGAGAGTAGCGCCTTAGACCTCGTGGACACCGAAGCGGGTAAATGCACCCTTATCTGCATGGAGGGAGGTTAGGAAACATTACCCTAGGTACACTCAGCCAGATTTTAAACCCTGACCTCCCCAGTCACCGACAAACAAACCTTCTCAGGCTTCTGGGAGCCCACAAAGCCCTGTTTCTGGATATACTCAGAGTATCCGGACAAGGGTGTGGGGCGGATTCACCAGGATAAAAGTGCTATTCAGACATACTCATCGGGGGCTGAGATGTCTTGGACGTTAGTCACGCATCACAAATTTGCTGTCGTTGACCGAGCTCAATGAATTGGAATAGAGAGGAGGGAGTGTGGTTTTTCCAACCACTGCCAGAGTGAGTGCGGGTGCACTTATCTCCCCCACGCTCTGTGACCAAACAACACCCCTGCCCCTCACCCTAAAAGCCTTGTACCTCTCAAGTAGCATACATCGTGGAACACCTGGTAAACCAAACTAAAGGCCTGTTCAAACCAATAAGAGCTCATACGTCAAACACAATTTGATTAGAAAACTTGTCTACGTATCAGCTGTAGACAAATCAGTAGATAATCCTACAGAACATCTGTGTCACATTGATGCATTTAGCAAGTATCAGCTGTAGACACACGGGTAGATAATCCTACAGAACATCTGTGTCACATTGATGCATTTAGCAAGTATCTGCTGTAGACACACGGGTAGATAATCCTACAGAACATCTGTGTCACGTTGATGCATTTAGCAAGTATCTGCTGTAGACACACGGGTAGATAATCCTACAGAACATCTGTGTCACATTGATGCATTTAGCAAGTATCAGCTGTAGACACACGGGTAGATAATCCTAACAGAACATCTGTGTCACATTGATGCATCTGTCTAGTCAGACAAAGGTCTAGATATTTACGCAACATGATCAAGAAGAATGCTGAATGATGTAATTTTGTAACTGCCCCTGCGGCCCTGCAACCCACCACGAGCGAACAATGACAAAGTCTGCTGCAGTTTGTTGAGGACGAACACAAGCTGGCGAAGCATGTGTTTTTATGATAGGAGTGTAAAGTTTATGACTGCTGACATATAAGTCTCCGTTCAAACCCCGTGTTATTACATTTTGTTACTGTTCAAATGTCGCTGTCTCGTACAAAGAGGAGTGAACAATTCTACCAACTTTGACGGCTTCCGTTATGTTCGAACATGCGGAGAAATGCACACAGGTATTACTTTATATCAAAAAAACTTTCAAGGGTGGGGGATGGATACCAGACTATTTTACTGGTTTAAGGGCGAGCAGACTTTTGTGCTAGTGAGGTAGTGATAATGTTTTCTGTAGACTCCAGGTCCAAACAAGACAGAAGTTGTAGTGACCATATTGTCTGTAGACTCCAGATCCAAACAAGACAGAAGTTGTAGTGACCATGTTGTTTGTATACTCCAGATCTAAACAAGACAGGAGTTGTAGTGACCATATTGTCTGTAGACTCCAGATCCAAACAAGACAGAAGTTGTAGTGACCATGTTGTCTGTAGACTTCAGATCCAAACAAGACAGAAGTTGTAGTGACCATGTTGTCTATAGACTCCAGATCTAAACAAGATAGAAGTTGTAGTGACCATGTTGGTTGTATACTTCAGATATAAACAAGACAGAAGTTGTAGTGACCATGTTGTCTGTAGACTCCAGATCTAAACAAGACATAAGTTGTAGTGACCATGTTGTTTGTATACTCCAGATCTAAACAAGACAGAAGTTGTAGTGACCATATTGTCTGTGTTCCAGGAAGACAGCAGTGCCCTGTTCATCCCTGGGGACTCCAGGTCCAGTAAACAAGACACAGGCTTCTACTCCCAACATAGCTCCACACCCAGCTCCACATCGGCCAGTTCAGGTAATGCGGTCAGCGTCAGACTAAAGGAGTAGATAAATCGTATCAGGCTACTTAGGATGTTTATATTAAGACATGTAAAGTAACATTGAGTAGTAGCATGGGTTACACCCTTAAAAAGATAAGATATGTTGGTAAATCAGGGCTAGTTTTCCTCTATTAAACAAATAGGGCACTTTGGTAAATCAGGGCCAGTTATCTTATATTAGACAAGAATCAAATAGCCGAAGCTATTATTTATGCTTTTTAGTGAGGAATTCTCCATCTAGATATCATATTCTGAAAATTAAAAAATGACACCTGGACACGGGGTCCCGGGTTCGATTCCCGTGTCCAGGTGTCATTTTTCAATTTTCAGAATATGATATTAGACAGCTAGTGTATCACCGTTTCTCCTATCTAATAGAAGAAGTGCTGAATACATTTACAAATATGTCAAATGAAGGTTGGCAAGGATCAAACATAAGAGAGATACACAAGTTTAACAAATCAGTTTATTTAAATTCAAACAAGACGAAACAATTACAAATGGTTGGAAGAGATCTTATCCAAAACATTCCATTGTCTATTAGAGAAAATTAAATCAGTTACTTGAGATATCGTTATCCCAATAGGGACGTTAGGTGTGAAAACCCCTTGGTTAGAACTTGTTAAAGTAGAACTAACGCACATTTTACTACGAAGGTGCGTCTGCCTCAACACAACGGCAATTGAAATTGAAAGCAATTATTAACTTAAGGCTAAGCAACAATACATAACACCACTCCTGCCTTGCGGCTACTAGACTTTAACCTAATGATCATCTAAAATAATATTAGTTAATAATACATAGTTCTATAAAGTCCTAGTTTAAAGAGTTACAACGTTGGTAGTTATATAAGCTAGCTAGCATGAGTTAACTCCATATTGAGTTATGAGTTACAAAGGTTAAGTTCATAGAAGAGGAACTATAGGTTTACAAATAGTTAGTGGCGAGCTACCAGGAATATGGGACGTAAAGATACTTTGGCCAGTCTATTCTTCATTAGTACTGCCTGGTCTTTCAATAGTATATTTAAATATCAACACAAGTCTGAACACAGACTATAGCACCAGCAAACAGTTAAACATTAATTAATTCAAACGGCGCCTGAAGGTGGCCGGACAAAATAAATAATATACCGCGGGCCACTACTCTGCAGAGGTAGCATACCCACGAGTTGATCACCGTAGGAAGGTACACAAATAAAAATATTAGAAACCGGTATCAGTCAAAGACCCATCTAGGTCATGAAACAAAGCTCTAGATAACCTGATTTCTACCAATATTGATATAAATATTTGAACCAGCCCGAACATGGCCATACAGTATAGGGCATCTGGTTATTGCCCAGGTATTTAAGACCATGTCTTATGGACATAGAAAAATAGAGCAAAGACTCTACATCTAAAACTATGCCTTATGATCATATAAAAACCAGTCAGAACTCTGACATACAAAACTATGTCTTATGGACATAGTTAAACAAAGCAAAACTCTGACATACAAAATACAAAATTGTCTAATGGACATAGAAAAAAATCACGAAGATCCTATATAAGATTACTAGATTAAGTACTCATAGTCACAGACTTTACTTCATCTGCAGTGAGGAGCAGAGACCGACGCCTCAAGCATCGTGATCACCGCTTGCTTAGTCCACTGATTCTTGCTTGGTTCACTTCTAGGCAGTTCTCCGACGAATCGTTACAATAGAATACAAAATGTGAAACGAAAGATGGTTGTTTTATACAAGATATACTGATGTATTAGGAAAGGGCGTTCACCAGGAAAATGGGTGGGTGGTGAGTTTCCAGAATTGAGCAGAAAGACAACTAGCGCTAGGAGGCGGCGGCTTAGGACAATACAGAGAAGCGACTCGTCATTTCTATTTGGTCTCTCGAGCGTTCAAGATGTCCTTGTGTTGTAGCTCCAGGAACAGTCAGCTGGGGCACTTTCCTCAAGTTTGGGCGTTTCCAGCAACATGATTTCACCTTGAGTTTATATCTGCCACACATTATTAGGATTTCTTAGTTCTTGTATTTTTAGTAATAATTATATATATATATAATTTTTAGTAATAATTATATATATATATATAGGGTATTTTGAGTGTACGTGCTAGTGAGTAATTAGCACTTTACACTAGGACAAGTTGGTAAGTCAGGGCCAGTTATCTGCTATTAAACAGCTAGGACACATGGGTAAATCATGGCCAATTATCTGCTACTGAACAGTTAAAACACGTTGATAAATCAGGGCCAGTTATTTTGTATTAAACAGCTAGAATAATTTGGTAAATCAGGGCCAGTTATCTGCTAATTAAACAATCAGTACAAGTTGGTAAATTAGGGCCAGCTATCTGCTATTAAACAGATAGGACAGTTTGGTAAATCAAGGACGGTTATCTGCTATTTAACAGATAGTACACTTTGGTAAATCATGGAAAGTTATCCTTTATTATACAGCTAAGACACTTTAATAAATCAGGGCTGGTTATATGCTATTAAACACTTAGGACATTTTGGTAAATAAGGGCCAGTTTTATGATATTAAACAACTAGGACGAGTTGGTAAATCGGGGCCAGTTACCCTCAATTAAGAATATAGAACACGTTGGTAAACTAGGGCCAGTTATCCTCTATTAAACAGCTAGGACACGTTGGTAAATCAGGCCCAGTTATCCTTTATTAAACAGCTAATACATATTGGTAAATGATGTAGAGCTATCTGCTATTAAACAGCTAGAACACGTTGGTAGATCTTGGCCAGTTATTCTCTACTAAACAGCTAGAACACATTGGTAAATCGGGGCCAGTTATCCTCTATTAAACAGCTAGGACACGTTGGTATCTCAGGGCCAGTTATCTACTAAAGCTAGACACGTTGGAAAATCAGGGCCAGTTATCTGCTATTAAACAGCTAGGACACGTTGGTATATCAGGGCCAGCTATCTGCTATTAAACAGCTAGATCAGGTTGGTAAATCATGGCCAGCTATCTGCTATTAAATGTTAGGACACGTTGGTGAATAATGGCCAGTTATCCTCTATTAAACAGCTAGAACACTTTGGTAAATCAGGGCCAGTTATCTGCTACTAAACAGCTAGGCTACGTTGGTAGATCAGGGCCAGTTATCTTCTATTAAACAGCTATGCTACGTTGATAAATCAGGGTCAGTTATCTGCTACTAAACAGCTAAGCTACGTTGGTAAATCAGGGCCAGTTATTTGATATTAAACAATTAAGCTTCGTTGGTAAATCAGGGCCAGTTATCTGCTACTAAACAGCTAGGCTACGTTGATAAATCAGGGCCAGTTATCTTTGAGCAGCAGGCCGGAAAGATGGAGATATCGACCAGATATGTGTGTTTGAACGTTGTGTGTTTCAATCAATAGTAATTAAGGTGCAATTAGAAGACACCAGGTGTGTGAAGGTGTTGCGGTGATCAGGGGGAGAACTGCTTTAATAGCAAATCAATAGCATTCTACTTCAGACAAGAGGGTAGAGGGGAGAAACGGTTGGTTGTAGAAGAAGAGAACCAAATAAGTTAAAGATCACAAGAGATACGTCTTGTCAATAATATCAGGTTCATCCAGCATCTTGAACAGCTGTCAGGTCTCAACCGTGGGCGAGAACGTTTCTGAGTTTTAAGCCCCCTCTGAGATATTTTAGTTCGAAACTTGCTGGAGTGAATTTTTTGTCCTCATGCGAGGTTACCACCCAGGACAGTAATTCATGGCACACTTCACTTTTTCCACCTTCACTAAAAGAGTATTTTGAAAGGGATTTTAGAAATAATACTTTGATTATCATTATTTTCATCTGTTGATAATAATCTCCTGATTGAGAGGTAACTATTGCGTCACCCTAGCCTTGGTTTGTGAGACAGTGGGAAGTGTGTGTTGAATGTTGACATGAACATGGTGGAAGTGTGTGTTGAATGTTGACACGACGGAAGTGTGGGTTGAATGTTTACACGACAGAAGTGTGGGTTGAATATTGACACGATATAAGTATGGGTTGAATGTTGACACGGTGGAAGTGTGTGTTGAATGTTGACACGACGGAAGTGTGTGTTTAGTGTTGACAAGGTGGAAGTGTGTGTTGAATGTTGACACGACGGAAGTGTGTGTTTAGTGTTGACATGGTGGAAGTGTGTGTTGAATGTTGACACGACGGAAGTGTGGGTTGAATGTTGACACGATATAAGTATGGGTTGAATGTTGACACGGTGGAAGTGTGTGTTGAATGTTGACACGACGGAAGTGTGGGTTGAATGTTGACACGACGGAAGTGTGGGTTGAATGTTGACACGATATAAGTATGGGTTGAATGTTGACACGATGGAAGTGTGTGTTTAGTGTTGACATGTTGGAAGTGTGTGTTGAATGTTGACACGATATAAGTATGGGTTGAATGTTGACACGACGGAAGTGTGGGTTGAATGTTGACACGGTGGAAGTGAAGGTAGCTAACCAGCTGTGTTGAATCAGGCTTCACTCCCGCCAACCATCTTACTTCCTCACAGAAGAATGCGGACAGGCGCGACTTAATGAAGCCATTAATTATACACGCGCCGGTGCTGCTCTCTAACACGACCCCCCGCAACCAAAGGTTGTGTATGGATCTACTTGGTAAAAAGATTTAGTAATACAATTTCATAAATTAGCCCTCCCCCCTCGTCCACCTCACCCACACTTCTTCCCGTTTTTCGCTTTCCTTACATTTTACTGGAAAAGAAACATCGTTATTATTTCCGTCTATTGTAAAAGTCAGACGCCATATTTTTGTGCGTGCTTCGTATCCAGGCTATACACATAATTAGAACAATGAGGGAGGATCGGTAAGATTAGTTTGAGAGAAAATGTATCCGCATTCAAGTGAAGGGAGAGTTGGGGAAACCATTTATGATAATACCGCCTTTTGTTCATTCGGCTGAGATTATATCCTCAATCTTCCTCTTCACAGGGAAAAGTATCAGACAAGTCTAAAGTCTTGGTCTATGTACCCACATAGGCGGTTCGGAACCCATCTTGTCGTACTTGGCAGCCATATTGTCACACTTGGCAGCCATATTGTTGAACTTGACAGCCATAACTGTACCTCTGAGCAAAAACAGATGATCTTCCTTCATATTTCAACTCTAAGATTCAGGAAGTCTTATCAATAGGAAAACAAAATGGCTGAAAAGCGGTACATGGGCGGGAACAAAAGAGATTACGGTGTTTTGACGCAGTCAGACAATATGGCTGCCTATGATCGAGTTTCCTTTAATCAGAGTTAAGTGGAACTTGCCCGACTGAGGTCCTCAAACATTAGTGTAGTTCCTACATTTACATTTATTTTATACCCAGACATTATCTTTAATAGTTACATTTAATAAAAATCTGTTTAAATTATAAATTCAGAAACGTTTTTATTCGTTTCTCAAGGAATAATCTGCAGCACTTTTAGCAATTGCTGCTCTTTCCAGTATAGACATGGTTAAGCGCTAATGAAAATAATAGCTACTCGCTTGTTCTCGTTATAGAAATGGCTAAGCACTAATGAAACTAATAGCTACTCTCTTGTTCTCGTTATAGACATGGTTAAGCGCTAATGAAACTAATGGCTACTCTCTTGTTCTCGTTGTACATGGATAAGCACTAATGAAGCTAATAGCTACTCTCTTGTTCTCGTTATACATAGCTAAGCACTAATGAAACTAATAGCTACTCTCTTGTTCTCGTTATAGA
>CABFWB010004484.1:18194-50885 GCA_902151455.1 Timema bartmani
TATACGCACTTACGCTAATGTGTAATGGTGAGGTGATTGTGAGATGAAATGAAGGACCTACAGTTTAACGTGGAATCCGAACCACGGTGGAGGCCTGGCATTCCACACATTCACAAGTTGTGATTAATACACGTCTTGTCAGAGGTGAAGGAAGGGTTTGGCAACTTAGCCATAGTAGAGAAGTAGTTCCAGAAAACAGCACAGACCATTGTATTTTAAGCCGTGTAGCCTGACAACTATTGATATTTTCTCACCCACTTTGGTGACCGCATTGTCTAAGGCGTCACTCTTGCAATAGAGTAAACTATCGATGACGGGGAGATCGTGGGGTTGGACCCCGGATGGGTGAACTGAGGATGGTTTTTTCCTTAATGGTTTCACACTTTGTCTACACACAAATGTAGGTACACTTCCTCTAAAGTCAGCCTTTCTCATACTTAACCCATAAGCGTAACTAGTACATAAACGTGTAGGCTGAATGGGTAGTAAGACGTGGTGCTAAAAAAGAAATGCTCGCTGACCGATACAACCTCCAATCGATGTCATGTCTACGACCGAGGGAGCAAACGTCGGGTACAGTCACTGGTTAATAAAACATGGGTTGGTGTTTTGGTGTCTGTTCCACGGCTGTCGTAAAAACCAATAGCTCGTGTGGGGGGGAGGGGGAGGGGGAGGATGGGGGTTGTTCGGCCGGTAGACTACACTGCCGCTGTTAACAATACGCAAAAGAAATGAAAACACATCGCCGAGGTGTGTAAAGAAAGAGCTATAAAAACACTGTGATGGTAGTTTCCTTGAAAACCAACCAAAAAACAACCACCTGAAAACACTTTGTAGTTCGCTCCGGATTGTGTAAGGTGTGTCGTTAAACCCCGGAGTTATTCATGAAAGTAGGTAGAAGGAACGGCTCCGGTCATCCATTACTCCGGGACATTCACTTGGAATTATTCAAATGGTGGATGGAGGGGAAAAGGGGGGACGGAAAGATATTAAAAAAGTGCAAATCACACACAAACACTAAGAGAGTATTTCTCTCTTCTTTATCAAGAATTTAAATTACAAATGAAACACAAATCTCGGCTCGTTTTTAAAAACAATATTGGTTATGATTTCCATCACTAACGAAACAATATTAATATTTGGATCGTACACATATGAAGGCCCCTAGGTGGAGTCAGGAGGTCCCTGGTACTAATTACTTGTGTGTTACAAGTCCTTGTGAAAAAAAATTCACTGCTAAAATAATTTTTAGTTAATTTTACTGTAATTTTTTTTCCTTCCGCCACGTCTCACAATCTTTACCGGGCCATTTTAAACACTTTTTTGGCGTAGGAAGGAGAAAGGTAGAATTTAGAGGAAATGTACTCACATTTAGGAGGATAGAAATTGGTAGATCCCTTAGGAGGAAAAAACCCTTCCTAAACCTAGATGGGATTCGAATCATGACCTTCACATCACGAGCAAACCTGATTATAAGAGCTTTTACACACCAATGCGGCTATTAGCTGTTAGCTCTAATATTGTTTGTAAACTAGTCTTGAAGATTACTTCTTATGTGTATCGTCTTGTTTACATTTGACCGCCTATGTTGTTGAGTGGTCAGAGTTCCTGGCTACTGGACCACAAGTCCACAAGTAACAGGGTCAAACTCAACCTCGTGAGGACAAATGAGGCGCTAATTTAACAAACAAGTAGCGGCTCTAGTCTAGAAAATTGAGATTAGCGGCCAGAGGGTTCATTGTGATGACCACAAAACACTCTCTATTTGCAAATGTTGGCACTATCACCGCTGACAGGAGCCATCGCTCGGTTGGTATGGCTCGATTGAGGACTGACGCCATGGAGTTTTCTTTTTGCATTTCTTAAATATTTTAAAATGTACGCCTTTTAATTTAATTATTTAGATTATTAAAAATTTAATGGTAACTAAGATAATGTCATGGTCCGGTGATGACCTTCATGACCTTGGAATTGAGAAATTTAAAAAACCAACATAGTAAAATAAATATTTCACTCTTCTCTCGCAAAAAAAAAAACCTAAATGATCACATGTTTACATATCAAGGTCAGGTGCATTATTAAACAACTAGGCGTTAAGGTGTCCGTAAAGACACGTGCCAGAGAATAAACTCAATGTTATATACTACGCCGGTTCACAGTCGACTTTTGATGGTTGGAATATGGTGTAAAACATTTATACATGTGACAATCTGCTGTAGTTTTACAAGGAAAAACCATCATTTTAAACAATCACAAGCTGGTATCCATTCTTTTGAATATTTTGATTTCTAGCACAGAGAAAGTATTGTAATCGTGAAAGATTTCTGTCACGTGGCTATTATGGGATATTTGCGTTTTATTTGCTTACAAACTGAGAAACGTGGTCTCACAATAATTGTGTTTATCTGTCTCTTTGCCTTTAACTGAGACTACGGCTGAAATGTTTTTTTGTAAAATTATAATCAAGCTTGTTACACTAAAGTCACGATTATCCGGTCCTCCATGTTATCCGGCCTGGTTCTTGGTGTTAGCAAGTGAGTTTTAAAATAAACAAACCTGTACAGATCCACTTTAAAACATTTACTGAAATATCCATTTGACGCTTTATTTTCACTTGTTCTTGCTTTTTAGCCGATGTTCCATTTCCCAAATAAAGTAGACTACTGTAAAGTAAAGCTTTTGAAAATGTCTTCCCTATTTAATTTTTACCGTCCCCAACAATTACTGTATTCCTATTTTACATCGCAATCAGAAAATGGGCAGATTCTATAAAAAAAACAAAGTTAAATGTTCTGGGAGAATTAAAAAAACTAAATTTCTACACTTAGATTCCGTATTAGCTGAATTTTCCGTTATCCGGCCCGGAATTCCTCCACTTTAGGCCGGATAATCGCGACTCTAGTGTATTTATATCCTAGTTATGATGGTCATACTTTTAGGTAAATAGTGATATTTAATTAAAGTCTTAAATTTAATGGTAGTTAACTGATGACTGATTTGTGAAAATTCATATTTCAAAAAAGAAAAATTGTTTAAAACTTATATCTTAAGAGTGTTTCAGATGACTATCAAAAGAATGTTTGTTTTTATTAAAAAAAACTTGTTAAAGGTTAAGCCTAGTTTACTGACAGCAGATTTTTGAAAATCTTGTCAGAAGCTATAATATTGTGGAACTCTTGAACTCCTCCTAAAAAGGTGTGATAGTAAGACAAGTTTTTCTTATTTTTATATATTCATCTTTATGATATCCAATTTCATCGAACTTTTAAATTTCAAGACTAAACACTGCACATACCAAGGTTCTCGAAGCTCATTCTTGAAGTGAGAATCAATACTTAATTGATTGATAGACCATTCGCCTGTCGCATGGTCTAACGTGCTCATCTCACAGTAGACTAGCCTGCCGATGACGGGAAGATCTAGGTTCGAATTTCGGTCGGGTGTTCTAAGAGTACTTTTTTCAAAATTATTTTCCACTCTTCCTCCACACAATTATGGATATATTTTCTTTAAATGTGATCTTCCTAATCCCTAAAACTATTAGCGTAATTAGTACATAGGCGTATAGACCAAACGGGTAGTAAGACGTGGTGTTAAGAAATGTCATGAATCAATTTTAAGATGAATTATTATTATTTTAGTAGGTATCATAAAAAATATTAATCACCAGTCATACCTATGGAATGCCTTCTAAACTATCTAAACTCGTATTTAGAAAACAACACAGTAGTTCAATAAAAATTAAATTTACCGATTTAAATTTAATACAACAAAATTAAAATGATTTTATTAGTGAAAAAATTTTTTTTTCTGAAGTCTTCAAGTAATAAAAGGAATTCCACAGAAAATATTGTGATGCATTTACTACAATATATTGTTACTGTTGATAGATTTATGTATTTAATCTTAATACATGTTCATATAATATTATGTTAAAAGAAATATTCTGGTAATGTTCAAGGATCTCTTATTAAATAAATTAGATCAAAATAAATGTCTTCAGATGACAACATTTACTAGTGTATGATAGAATGCTCAGGTCTCAACAATGTTGAAACTTTCATCTCTCAAAGTGAAAATATTAGGTTCAGATATGTTTACAAGTTCTGACCACTAGACGGTATAGCTTTCCACAAATAATATGTTACACTATCACTTGGGGACTTTGCCTCCTTTTGAAAATACTATACTTTATCTAAACGATAATTCAACATGTATTTGAGGGGTTTTAAAACTCTAACCATAGGATCACTTTCTAGGCATTTTTTCAAAGTAAACGCGAAAAGCCAATATAATTTCAAAAAATACTCTACATTAACAATTCAAAAGTGTTTTATTTAGACTTAGACCTATAAATTTTTTTTTAACTCCCAATAATCAATATTAAAATTAATTAAATTTAACAACAATGTATAATACACCAGATAGCTAAAAAGGAATATAAATATTAACAAGAAACAATACAATAATTTAAGTCATAATATCTTATAGTATTAATATTATAATATTTGAAATAGCCGCGAATAAATCACGTGTTATTAAATAACATTTAACTTAGTTCACAGCTAACTATAAGGTCCAGATCGCACCAGGATCGCTTCCTTGAAAATAATCGATATGTATTTATTATTTTGTATTTATTACAGTTACGGAAAGGACCTCTAAAAATCTATCGTTTCTTCTTTTTTTTTACCCAAATATTCGACCATAGTATTTCATTCAAAGATAATGGAACCAAATATTATAAAAATAAATTAAAAATATAAAAATATATAGAAATTAAGTAAGTAAAATGACTTTACAATATAGTATATTTAAAAATGATGAAAACGTTAACAGAAATGACATAATATTCTACTGTATGAGAACAATTGTACGATCTTGTAATCATTTATTTTGTTTTGAATTCAATCTTGCATTTTTATACGATAGTTTACTTATTTAAATTAAGTTTAATTATAACTCCTTAATTTAAAATATAAAGTTTTAACATTTAGTTTTATAGCATTAACTATTGTTCGCTAGAAAACCCTCCTACCGACATTTTTGATTGGCTAGACTGATACTTTTTTAATTTTCGAGTACGAATCGAAGAGTTCGAAAATAACTCAACATTAAACGTGGGAATTGCATACGCTCTCGTTGTTGGACCATGAACCAAGCTTAACCAACTCCATATGGAGAGGAAACAAAATATTAACAATCCAAAGCAGCTTCTAAAAACATTTTTCTCTTAACAGTTTACATTCAAAGAAAAAAACAAAACAAATACTAAACAAACCAAAAAACAATCCTTAACAACTTATTCGAATCTCCATAAAAACCACAATTATTGGCCAAGGGGGACGGGGGTGGTTAGTAAAAAAATAAAAAAGAAGAAGCTATAAAAATGTGAAGGGAAGTAATTCGTTTTTTTACCTCTCAGGAACACTACACGAGTTTTCTGGAATAGTGAACAATAAATACAGTGGCATACTCGTTTTTAAAAACTTTTACTATTACATTATTATAAATTTGTTAAATAAAGTCTTGTATTGGTGAAAATAATCGTTGAACACTAACTTTTAATGGAAAAATATGATTTAGTTGTACCTGATTATGAAAAAAGTAGTTTTTTCTAGGTGTGGTTTATATATCTAATTAATTAACTTCTTTTTTCCTTAGCCACCATGTTTTAGCAACGCGTACATTAATTAATCTGAATGGAATAAGAAAGAGGAAGGTATAATTTTAGATAAAATGTACCTGAATTTATGAAGATAGAGTGTAAAAACATTAAGTGAAAATCACCCTCATATATCGCTGCTTCTCCTATCTGATAGAAGAAGTGACGAATACATTTACAAATATATCAAATGAAGGTTGGCAAGGATCACACATAAGAGAGATACACAAGTTTAACAAATCAGTTTATTTAAATTCAAACAAGACGAAACAATTACAAATGGTTGGAAGAGATCTTATCCAAAACATTCCATTGTCTATTAGAGAAAATTAAATCAGTTACTTGAGATATCGTTATCCCAATAGGGACGTTAGGTGTGAAAACACCTTGGTTAGAACTTGTTAAAGTAGAACTAACGCACATTCTACTACGAAGGTGCGTCTGCCTCAACACAACGGCAATTGAAATTGGAAGCAATTATTAACTTAAGGCTAAGCAACAATACATAAGACCACTCCTGCCTTGCGGCTACTAGACTTTAACCTAATGATCATCTAAAAGAATATTAGTTAATAATACATAGTTCTATAAAGTCCTAGTTTAAAGAGTTACAACGTTGGTAGTTATATGAGCTAGCTAGCATGAGTTAACTCCATATTGAGTTATGAGTTACAAAGGTTAAGTTCATAGAAGAGGAACTATAGGTTTACAAATAGTTAGTGGCGAGCTACCAGGAATATAGGCTGTAAAGATACTTTGGCCGGTCTATTCTTCATTAGTACTGCCTGGTCTTTCAATAGTATATTTAAATTTCAACACAAGTCTGGACACAGACTATAGCACCAGCAAACAGTTAAACATTAATTAATTCAAATGGTGCCTGAAGGGGGCCGGACAAAATAAATAATATACCGCGGGCCACTACTCTGCACAGGTAGCATACCCACGAGTTGATCACCGTTGGAAGGTACACAAATAAAAATATTAGAAACTGGTATTAGTCAAAGACCCATCTAGGTCATGAAACAAAGCTCTAGATAACCTGATTTCTACCAATATTGATATAAATATTTGAACCAGCCCGAACATGGCCATACAGTATAGGGCATCTGGTTATTGCCCAGGTATTTAAGACCATGTCTTATGGACATAGAATAACAAGTCAGAAACTACGACATACTAAACTAAGTCTAATGGACATAGAAAAATAGAGCTAAAACTCTAGCATTCAAATCTATGCCTTATGGGCATAAAAAACAAGTTAGAAATTCTGACGTACAAAACCTGTCTTATGGACATAGAAAAATAGAGCAAAGACTCTACATCTAGAACTATGCCTTATGAGCATAGAAAAACAAATCAGAACTCTGATATACAAAACTATATCTTATGGACAAAGAAAAATATAGCAAAGATTCTAACATTCAAAACTATGCCTTATTAGCATCGAAAAACAAGTCAGAACTCAAACATACAAAGCTATGTCTTATGGACATAGTTAAACAGCAAAACTCTGACATACAAAACTATGTCTTATGAACATAGTTAAATAGAGCAAAATCTGACATACAAAACTATCTCTAATGGAGAGAAAAACAATCACGAAGACCCTATCTAAGATTACTAGATTAAGTACTCATAGTCACAGACTTTACTTCATCTGCAGTAAGTATCAGAGACCTACACCTCAAGCATCGTGATCACCGCTTGCTTAGTCCACTGGTCCTTGCTTGGTTTACTTCTAGGCAGTTCTCCGACGAATCGTTACAATAGAATACAAAATGTGAAACGAGAGATGGTTGTTTTATACAAGATATACTGACGTATTTGGAAAGGGACGTCCACCAGGAAAAGGGGAGGGGTGAGTTTTCAGAACTGAGCAGAAAGACAACTAGCGCTAGGAAACGGCCGCTGAGGACAAAACAAGGAAGCCACTTGTAATTCCATCATCTACGTCGGGCCAGCGTGTAAGATGTCCTTGTATTGAACCTCCAGACACACTCAGCTGTGGCACTTTCCTCAAGTTAGGGGGTTTCTGGCAACACGATTTCACCGTGAGTTTATATCTGCCACACATTATTAGGATTTCTTAGTTCTTGCATTTATAGTGATAATCATATATAAGGATTTTATTGTATGTGCTAACGGGCAATTAGCACGCTACACTCAGTACACCGGGCCGTGACTCAAACCCCGATCTCCCAATCATCGGAAATCCAGTCAAAAACGAGAATGAGCACCTATGTAGTTCGGACACCAAATGCAGTTTTTAAATAAAATGATTTCAATAAATGATATATTTACTGAAAGTATTCTACATATTCCAAACGTCCTAAAACTACCATTTCCTCAATCTTTAGAAGCACATTTCTCTAGCGATTTAACAGCCAGACTAACTTTCATAATATTTAATATCAATGGATGTTTCTATTTCAAACCTGTTCCTATGAATATTAATACAGCTTCTTAAAACTAGCATTTAACTAAGGCAGATGAATCTTATTTTGAAGAATATATTAATATTCATAAATATACAGGATGCACCGTAACATATGTGGCCCATTTCATCGATGGACAGAAGACATAAAAACAATGAGAAAGGTTCACATAAACATGTATCACATTTTAACTTGTTTCCAAGCTATAGTCATGTCTGTACTTCAGAAATGTGGAACTGCTTAACACTGTAAGAAGTGGTCAAAATGGCCAACTTGGGCCTGAATGCAAGCTTGCAGTTTTCATGTCGTAGAATGCCGCACGATTTAAAAGATAAATTTCACTGCAACGCTTGCATTCAGGACCAAGTTGGCCATTTTGACCACTTCCTGCAATGTTAAGCAGCTCCACACCATCCACAGTACTGAAGTACAGACATGACTATCACTTGTAAACAAGGTCAAATGGGAAATATGTTTATATGAACTTTTTTAATTGTTATTATGTCTTCTGTCAACCAATGAAGTGTGTGTCACATATAACGCTACACCTAATTCTAAACAAACAGCACCAGAAAAATATATATATTTAGACGTTCATACAAAAAAGAGGTGGCTACAAATTTAAAAAATATTCAAATAAGAAGCGACAACTTTAAAAACAATAATTCCTTTCGACAGTATTTTATCAAGTTTTACCAAACGCAGTTTAATTATATATATATATATATATATATATATGGATATGCCCTGTATATTAAAAGAATTTACTTCTAGTATCATATAAAAGTTTACACATTTTCAATATCAACACCACCCACTTCGGTGATCGCATTGTCTAAGGCGTCACTCTTGAAGTATACTAGACAGCCGATGATAGGGAGATCGGGATTTTATCCCGGTTGAGTTTAGTGGGTGTGGTTTTCCACTCTACCTCAACGCAAATGCGGGTACAGTTCGTCTAAATATAACCTTTCTAATCCCTAAAAAAAGCTATTTAAAAAATATTTTATTTTATTGCAATCTCCTTAAATAATTCATCATGGGCCGAATTTCCTCGAAATCGTACCATTGCTGCGACAAAACACATCTAAAACCCCCGCCACCAAAGTTCGTTGCATAACTTACTCTGTTCAAGCAGACGATGTGCCCGTTCAACTGACAACAACATACCGCGTCACTACTACCAAGTGGTCAACTATATTCGAACTGTGTGCCACGAGGTTACACTCAAACCCCCACCCCCTTGCCTGGACGCTGTGCTCAGAGTATAAACTGCGAAGGTGCGGCTACTAAGGGGAGGAAAGTGATGGTTGTTCCCACTATTTCAGCCCCCTCCATGAAATCACAAACTATAGACGTATAGCGCATTTGTCAGATTGTTTGGTGCTCGTAATTCGTTACTGATGATTGCATCGTGAACGTTGTATCGTGTGATTCCTCCCCACCCTATTCCCCTGCTGAGAAAATGTAGCATATAAGCCACTACCCGAGTGCGATCAGTAGTTCTGTACTCTTTGATTTTGGAATGATTGTAGGAACTTACGAATAATGTAAGTTGTTGTCATTTTCGGCAAATTTTTTTTAGTCAAATTTTTTATTAGAAATTGGTTAGTATCTAAATTTTGATTAGTACTAAACCAGAGATCATGTTTCAGCTAATCTATTTATTTTTATCTGCAAAATTGAGAGTTAGGGAACTTTGCTCATTTTGAATTATCTGATCTAGATCGTAATATGGAGTCCATGAACGAACTAATGTTCATTATTTTGATTATTTTTGTCATTTGATACTTTGAAAGCTTTTGGCTTGCTTTAGAACGTTAGCGTGTGCTTGAGATAGATTCTTTATCGTTAGGTATCTTAGTATGGCTAAGCTTAGGAAATGTGATATCTTCTTTATATATTATTATATTGAAGTTTTTGTATGTAGCCGTGATTGACATCATTCATAATTATTGTAAATGTTAGGACTTGCCCACCTCTCGGGAATTAGGGAAGATAGACAATTACGATGCCTATGATTAGTAAAGTATGTATGCCTAGGTGCAGAACTATATGGTATCCACCCTTGTATTATGCTGAACTATTTTAGGAGTTTAATGTTACTAGTGAGATGTTCGATATCAGTTTAAAATTTAAATATGTTTTGATTCATCTATGTTATGATACATGTCAGGGCTTTCCCGTCTCGCGGGTACTACACATGATAGGTCAGGGTACTTTTCATGGTTAGATTAAGATTTATTGTTATGTGCAGAGTTATGTTACTTTTGGTAACTGATGTTAATATTTTTTTATAAGAGAGTATTATTACTATGAAAGTTATCCGCTCATTGGACTATTGTTTACCGTTAATGTCATTTTGAAGGCTGAGGCCGTATTATTTAAATTGTTCACTCCTTTCTTTACTATTCTTAATAAACTGGCTTTATGGCCTTTGGTCACTGTTCATATATATTTATTTACAACATTTTTACGTTTGCAGCCTTGTTTCTGAAAATAATTAGAGTCACTTTCCTGGTACACCTGTTTTATGTTAGGTCATCTGATTGTGATACTTGGGGTTCAACTTATGAGTTTGTCAAATCGACCTCCCTGCTGATCTCTATTCATTGCACCTGGCTCGTTACTATAACTTACATGTTAGTAAGTTCAGGTAACCGGGGAGCATGCTACAAAATATTTATATTGCCCTACGCTCCCTGCCTTACTACCCGTCGCGAACTATTCTCATACTTGCTAGAGCTTACAGGAGGCATTCGCGTGGAATAGAGGGGAAACTATTTGATGGGAGAGTGAAAACCGCCCTCAAATACGCCCGAGAATATAGTCCCGTCACTGGCCAACCACACCTGACGAGACTGACTTCCTTGCCCTCTATACCACCGTTGTTAGCGGGAATGTGGGCAAAGTAAACAAAGACAGACATATACTGGGCGTGTATTGGGGGTGATACGGGTAGTCATGTCTGTGAATATGCTCATATTAACCCCCCTCTCCCTCCCCAGACTATAATGGACCTCATGGGCTACTGAGAGGGTATATTTCAAACAGGTATCGAGCCGACCCTGTTTGCAGACAAAACACCGCTCTTACCCGAACACACGGTCATTATCTGCCTGGAGCAGCAACCGGACAAGTCACCAGTCTGGTGCGTAGTCCGATATCTTTAGCCGGGATCACAACCCAGAAACTAGAACCTATGTGAGAAGGATGAGTGGGGTGAATGTTCTTGTTAATATCCAAGTGATATCTTAGAGAGTTGTGAGTGAAAATACTCTGTGATGGTGTAAAATCTCGGACTTCTAGATCTTTGTCAGACAATCTACAATACACACCACGTTCAATAGGGTATGGTTATGTTCGGAGATCTATGGGTTCGAATCCCAGTTGCTCCACAAAACTACTTGCACTCTTGTATTTACTAGTCCATAGTTCAATACCAGATAGTACTCTTGGTCTAGTAGTCCCTAATTCAATACCAAATGGTTCTTGTGGGCTAGTAGTCCCTAATTCAATACCAAATAGTACTTGTGGTTTAGTAGTATCTAATTGAATACCAAATAGTACTTGTGGTTTAGTAGTCCCTAATTCAATACCAGATAGTACTTGTGGTCTAGTAGTCTCTAATTCAATACCAAATGGTACTTGTGGTTTAGTAGTATCTAATTGAATACCAAATAGTAGTTGTGGTTTAGTAGTCCCTAATTCAATACCAGATAGTACTCTTGGTTTAGTAGTCCCTAATTCAATACCAAATGGTACTTGTGGTCTAGTAGTATCTAATTCAATACCAAATAGTACTTGTGGTTTAGTAGTCCCTAATTCAATACCAGATAGTACTTGTGGTCTAGTAGTCTCTAATTCAATACCAGATAGTACTTGTGGTCTAGTAGTATCTAATTAAAGACCAGATAGTACTTGTGGTTTAGTAGTCCCTAATTTAATACCAGATAGTACTTGTGATCTAGTAGTCTCTAATTCAATACCAGATAGTACTTGTGGTCTAGTAGTATCTAATTAAAGACCAGATAGTACTTGTGGTCTAGTAGTCCCTGGTTCAATACCAGATAGCGTTTGTGTTATAGTAGTATATAATTCAATACCAGATAGTACTTGTGGTCTAGTAGTCCCTGGTTCAATACCAGATAGTATATGTGTTATAGTAGTATGTAATTCAATACCAGATAGTACTTGTGGTCTAGTATTATTATTATTATTATTATTATTATTAGCACCGCGTCTTACTAACCGTTCGGGTTATACGCACTTACGCTAATGTGTAACGGTAGGGTGATTGTGAGATGAAATGGAGGACCTACAGTTTAACGTGGGATCCGAACCACGGTGGAGGCCTGGCATTCCTCACATTCACAAGTTGTGATTAATACACATCTTGTCAGAGGTGAAGGAAGGGTTTGGCAATCAGTGTGGTCTAGTAGTCCCTGGTTAAATATGGGCTAGTATTTCTGCCCTTGTTCATTCTATTATCAATGTATTTTAAAAAACATGCTACTATCTCTGGGCTTTAAATGTTGCTGTTCTAGGTTAAATATGGGTTATATCTGTGTGCTTTAAAAGCTCACGTTGGATCGTGAAACTAAATTAAATATTTCCCTGGCCATTTAGTGCGTGTTGCGTGGTTCTCGCCGCTAGGGGGGTAGGATATACGACTGCATCAAATTAAAAGACAAGGAGAGCCACGTCTGAGAACGGTAGTTGACGCGCCGTCCTTAGCGCCGCGCTGCGTTGCACCTCGTAAAATGCGAGGAGCAGTTTAATCCGCCGACACTAACAGAAAACTTTGCTTACGTCGACCTACTTTTCGATCCCCTGTAAAATGTTGAGTTGTGTGCGCCGCAAACCCTTCTGCAGCCTCACGTTAGGTTTATGTCGCAATAATTGGACGGTAAAATTCAAACTTGATAAATTACTCTGGGTCTAAATAGTGATGTGCCTCAGCTAGTTGAGCTCTTGTGTGCCTACGTAGGAGCCTACGTGCCTACGTGCTATTACCGAAAGCATGGCTAGTTTGTTTTTCTTTGAACTTTTGAACTAGACAGGGACTGTGTACAGAATACTAAGGTGGTAATTTTCCATTAAAATATATTGATATATTTATAGTACAGTATTTTGATATATCAGTAGGAATATGTCAAAATCTATATAATATATCAATAAAATTATATCGATTGTTTCTGATATAATGAATTGGGTCTGGGTGAACTGGAACGACGGCATAATGATGGCTGCTATTATTCGCCGCTTTTCACTTTGAGAAGTTTTATTTAGCTTTTGAAAATAGCAGACAATTTAATTAAAAAAATAAGAAAAAGTGGATTCGATAAGATTATAAAAAAAAAGCGTTCAATCCGTTTTGATTCACAAGCCTTAAAGACTAGTACAGTGCATGAACTATATCAATAAATTGATCAATAAATCGAATACTAAAACATCGATATAAATAATATTGATTCTATGTAAGTAAATTAGTATATACTTTTTATATCCGTGTGTCGTTGCCAGCCTTACTGAATACTTTTTACACGCGGGTTCTTAATCCCACCATGTACAGATGCTGGTGCAATTCCTTACCCTAATGATCTTTACTCAATAATATAAGCTGCTAACAATCCTTGTAGATGCAACCTTCATTTACTCCTAATGGCATCAAGCTTACCTTACTTGGTTCCACTATGGTGTAGCTTATAAGATAGGGTCATAGTGTAATCAGCCAAGGTAAGACTTCTTCTTTGCTTGGTTTCACTATGGTGTAGCTTATAAGATAGGGTCATAGTGTAATTAGCGAAGGTAAGACTTCTTCCTTGCTTGGTTTCACTATGGTGTAGCTTATAAGATAGATCCATAGTGTAATCAATCAAGGTAAGATTGCTACCTTGCTTAGTTCCACTATGGTGTAGCTTATAAGATAAATCCATAGTGTAATCAGTTAAGGTAAGACTACCTTGCTTTATTACACTATGGTGTAGCTTATAATATAGCGTCATAGGGTAATCAGTCAAGATAAGACTGCTACCATGCTTGGTTCCACCATGGTGTAGCTTATAAGATAGAGCCATAGTGTAATCAGTCAAGGTAAGACTGCTACCTTGCTTGTCAACCCTTCTCTCTAAGCATTCAGCATACTAGGACGTACATGCGACGTACGCTCAGGATACCAGCCACAGTGTAAAGGTTGCGACACAAAGAATCAAAGAAAGTTTATCACAAGGGATCTTAATGTGTTCTACTCTCAAAAATACCAAGCCCAAGTGTCCTGACCATGCTACTTGTACATTAGAAAAGTTGAGCATTCAACAAATAACGTCGAGGGAGTTAGGGTAATGCTAAACGTTAATGCAAAACAAAGAACATTGAATCAACATTGGCCTCACGGCTCGTTTATTTTCAGTTGATAAAAATAAACTTCAGAAAGGAAAACATTATAAACTTTAGAGTTAGCGATCAGAGCCCAAGATTAGACAGAATCAAATATACAAAACAAGAAGCAATATATTCATTAATATTTATGTCTACTAAACAACATTTAAAATTAGCGACTGAGTCGCATTAAACAACATTTAAATAAACTTTTATAACATAACTAGAGATATGCTTGTTTCTAGCGCTGCACATAGACTTAATGAAAATATCAAAGTATCCCCCAATAACATTAAATATAAAAAACCTGATCTAAAGTATTCCCCAACAATATTTAATATAAAAAACAACATAAAAAATATTATTATTAATGCATGGTCTTATTTCAAAATAACATGTATAGAATGAGAATTAAGTTGAACTATAGTGCTCAAAGATCAATCAAAACAACATTGACTAGAAAACTAATCATCCCAAATCGCATACAAAGGTTTAAGAACAAAAAAAGTCATAATCACCAACAAATATTAATATACATTAAATTCAGTTAAACAAAAATATATAAATACGTATACATAAATCCAAAGATGACCCAATAGAATCCCTACATGATTATAGCTAAATTTAACCCAAGCCTAGGTTCAAATACATATATATATATATATATATAAATCTCTAGATTAACGATAACTTACTTTTAGGTAAGTTCCTGACTGCTATTGGCATCGAAGAGTGATTGCTCCATACTGGGTACTTGCTTATATCTAATTTAGAACAGCGGGGAAAATATGGGAGGTAAGGTATGTTATGTCCAATAATGTCATCTTCAGCTAGTTAGTGCGTGGTTCTCTCATCGACGACTGCGCACAACATCGAGAGGGCGACTATACGGGGGTAGGGAAACACACGTGATAGCACAGAGCGCCTCTTTCTCCAAATTTTAGCGCCTGCGCAGCGCCCGCCACTCGGGGAAAGCGAGCCGGATTATATAGCACTCCGCGGCTTCATTCTTGTTTTCTCGTCTAACGTGAACGGCGAACAGTGATGTGTGTTAATGTGCGTGGAGGATCCATACACGGCACTGGTTTCCCGGTAAAACGGGGTAAGTGTGTATGCACTTTTGTAGGTGGTGGAGGTTGGGCGGCGATGATGTTTGTAGGCACGGTACACTTGGCTAAACTATGGTGTAGTTTATAAGATAAGCATAGTGTAATTAGTCGAGCTAAGACTGCTACCTTGCTTGGTTCCACTATGGTGTAGCTTATAAGATAGAGCCATAGTGTAATCAGTTAAGGTAAGACTGCTTGCTACCTTGCTTGATTACACTATGGTATAGCTTATAATATAGGGTCATAGTGTAATCAGTCAAGGTAAGACTGCTAACTTGCTTCCTAATTATACCTTTCATAACTCTCACTCCACTATCGTAATTAATATGCAAGCGTATAGCCAGCCCGAGTGGTCGTGGTTAGTGACGAAAAAAATAAAAATGGATGAGTCCCGTGGTTTTCATGACAAGACTCTTGAAAATGTTTTATCCCATTCCACAAAATTACTCGTGATGTTGTTTTGATAATCCAATGAGCTGGCTCCTGATTGATTACCGAGAAGGCTGAATCAAGGCCATCCAGGTAGTCCTGTTAACAATAAGATGTTGCGCTTAGGCTAAATATTGACAAAATATCTAACAGTTATGAGTTTGTTGTTTATTGGAATGAACACTAAACTATTCTCCATGACCCTATACATACACACATTTTAAAAGTTGACATTTTCCTCTCTGAAAAGTTCACATATTATCACTAATGGGGTTGACTGCTTGGAGATTTCGAAGCTATTTTACAAAGCGGCCTGCAACTTAGCTTGACGCACCTAAGCAGTCTAAGCGCTATTACACTTTGACATCAATGTACAAAATGGAACGAGAGGGAAGAAAATGAGAAGTTCATACTGAGAAGGCTCTTGTCTATGTGCTGATAACTCTTTCCCTTTTCCTCTGACAAGTTTACACACTCACTTTAATATTTGTGCCTTGAAAACATTGATTTTCTTTTTAATTTTACCTTTTTCTTGTTTTCTATTCTTGATAGACATATGCTACCACATACTTTTTTAATCTACATCCTGGCAGGAAGACTCCTACAGGACATTTTTTGTGATCAAACCAAATAGCCTAAGTTGTAGAGGATTTATGAAGAATAAATTTATAAAACAACTACTTAAAGATAAAAAGAATAATTCATTAACATGGGAAATCATATCGCGACTTGACTTGACGGGTAGGCAACGTCCTTAAGAGCCAAATGCCCGGCAAACGAAAGGTAACTAGTATAGGAGCGTAGAATGGATCTTTGTGAATAGAATTATGGCATTTAATAGGAGGGTCACAACAGACTATGTTGTGTTCTGAAAATTGAAAAATGACATCTGGACACAGAAATCGAAACCGGGACCTTTGGCTTAGTACACTAATGCTCTAACCATTGAGCTATCCAGGAATTGTCCCGTGCCCAGAGTCATTCCTCACTCATATTTTAAGGCAGAGTCTATGATGGACGCGCGGAAATCGTCGGCTACAAATGTGTGATTTTATTAAGATCACGAAGCTATCAGATAACACAGACATCTTCGACTCGATAGTTGGCTTAATGCTGCCACTTGTGCAATTATTATAATTGTAATTGTGTGATCTTAATAAAATACACATTTGTAGCCGACGATTTCCGCACGTCCATCATAGACTCTGCCTTAAAATATGAGTGAAGAATGACCCTGGATACGGGACGATTACCTGAATAGCTCAGTGGGCAGAGCATTGTCATACTAAACCAAAGTTCTCGAGTTCGATTCCCACGTTCAGGTGTCAATTTTCATACTATTAATTTTAAATACGCTGTAATAAAAAAAAGTGTGTAACTTGTATTTTTGTATTAGGCCTATTCTATTCTTAATTACAATAATATTTAAACCAGTAACATTAATCACTATACAATGTAGTAAACCTTAATAAATTCAACCTAACCGTTCATTAAATTTACAAGAATCTCAACTAATATTTTTTTAAGCATCGCATCGCATCCTACTAACCATTCCGGTAATACGCTTAATATTGTTGTTATTATAGTAATAATACAGGAAAATAAGTACGTAAGTAATACAACAGTAAACCAACGCATTTAAAGTAAAAACAAATCATGTAATAATTATTTAAAAATAAATACTAAAGAAAGGAATAGTTTTAATTATTAATTTAATTTTAAAACTTTAAAATTAGCCGTTAAAATAAAATTAAGCTATTTTGGGCATAATAAAACATTGTGTAATGAGATTGTTGTTGGGTTTAGTTTAAAAATTAGATCTAAACTAAAATAGTTTAAAATTAATTAAACGCGTACACTACAGTACAACCAACAGTTATTTCAGATTCAAAACTAAAAGTAACCATTGGTAACAGTAATTATTAGAATGGTTTCTCTGAGCAAATCTCTGGTTGAAACTCTTTTTAAAAAAATAGCTATATAATTAATATACATCAGAAATTTTAAATTTTATTGGATTGTATCAATTTCTTAGCTTTCTTTGTTTTGCTTCGCTTACGTTGCACACGTGTTTAATTCTAATGAAATTTCTAATTATTACATAAACACGAATGGCTTAAGTACAGTACATAGGCCTACATTAGGAAACGTAGTTCTTTAATGTTAGTTACCCGCCTCGGTGGCGTAGTTGGCTAACGCGCAAGTCGTGTTGAGCCAGACCACCGAGTACGGGGAGACCGAGGTTCGAATCTCGGTCGGGTGAACTGAGGGGGGGTTCCTAAAATGGTTTTTCACTCTCCCTCCACTTCCTCTAAATTCAACCTTCCCAATTCCTATTCCATTAGTGCAATTAGTACTTAAGCGTATAACACGAACGGGTAGTAAGACGCGGTGGTAAATAATAATTTAATGTTGGTTCTTTAATTACACCTTTCTCTCTCTCCTGTATGAACTTCCCTTGCCATGAAGTGATTCAAAAATGGTCTTGAACTCGTTTACAGTAGCCTTCCGGGCTGAATAAGGCCAAGGGAATACAAGCCTTTCCCTCCAAAAGTCATACACTTTACGGGATAGGACTCTTGTAACTAAACGTAAAATATCTTCACTTGTCTATTGGAATAATATTTCCCCTACCAGCCAATGATTTTATTTATGTGGGTACTAAAAGTTTTGCGACACAGGTAAACGACATTTTTCTTCATATTTGCGTTTGATTGAGTATAATTATTTCTCGTTTTAATTCTCTTGTCCCATCAATATGCCTCCTAATTCATTTAGAATGGCTTTTAGTTTATCAAGCAAATTTTTTTGTTAGACTTTTTTTTAAATAAATTCATCTGAATTTTCAAGGAATCTACAGTTTCCCTTAGTGTTTTACTTTCTTCACGAAACTGCTCGCAGTTTTCAGACTTTTCACATTTAACAATATCATCTTCTTCAAAAGATTAGTCGTAATAGTTTCGTTTATTTCAATGCGTGTTTTTTTTAGGACTTAAGTGTTAAATTATTTTCAAAGCTAAGTGAGTACGTCTAACATTAAATCGTTCTTCTCTAAGCAGAGCTAATTTCAATTTATAATTTTTTTCCGTCTGACTGGTTGGTTTCAAAATGAAACAGCAGTTGTTTATAGTATTTTCCTTTGTGGTAAGCCTACTAAATGAATTTTGATGTCATACTCATAATCAGAGGAAGAAAAATTGTTGCTACACACATGATAATATTTACAACTAGCTGCGTTTAATTGAACTTGGTCATCCAAAGTTTGCAACTTATGGGAACGTATGATAAACAACAATGATTCCCAGTTATTTTGTTGTTTTTGTGGTACAGCAACTCATTCTTGTTCTTTGCACAGTCCAAATGAAAGAAATAAGTGACATATCAATATCACTAACCTCCGCTAAACACAGCACACGTCTACAAAACAACAAATTTAAATTATATAGGACACTTTAAAACGATATTAGTGAACATCACTATTTGGCATATTAATGAAGTAACGCGTGGGGTTATAGCAGGTGGTCACGAGTAGTGTCAGAGCTGTTACGTCATGGCAGTGTTTCCCCCACCAAACAGCGGTACCAAGGCGTCAACGCCAGCATCAAAGAACTGTGACACCCCTAACTATATAGCCCTGGGTTACAACGCTAGTATCTAACGCCGTGTGATAGTTCACCTGATCTATTCTTCATACACTCCCGTCAGGCAGGATAGCCTACATCACAGTCATCAGGGGCTTGCTTGAGAGTCAACGCCAGCATCAAAGAACTGTGACACCCCTAACTATATAGCCCTGGGTTACAACGCTAGTATTTAACGCCGTGTGATAGTTCACCTGATCTATTCTTCATACATTCCCGTCAGGCAGGATAGCCTACATCACAGTCATCAGGGGCTTGCTTGAGGTTACCCAGTAGTACGCGGCCTTCTGTCAGTTCGGTTAACCGCAACTTACACTCAACAATCTAAGCGGGTGGGTTGAGGAGGGCTAATATTGCATGGTGGACAGAGGATGAAAAACTGACAAAAGTGCTACCCCGATCTTCCTGTGTCAGCACCAGTGGTGCTAACAGCGTCACCAACCATTCTGGACAATTTAAGTTTTGTTTTTATTATTTGTACAGCTATTAGATGAATAAAAAATAATCCACCCTTATAGTTAATATTACACTGTACCCGCGACCTATCAGACAAGCAAGCTATCCGCATATTTACATTAATGAGGTAGCTACGATGAAGGTAGAATTTGATGAAATATTTCCACGTTTGCGTGGATAAAGATCGATAAGCCGTTTAGGATAGACCATCCTCACTACACACAGCTGGGATTAGAGCCCCAACCCACTCATAAAACAAGACTGAATGGGACTGACGGCTTAATCTGGACGTGAAATTATATAATGTTTTTCATTTGAAACTTTTATTTTATAGGATTCCATAATTTTCTTTACATTATGCAAGTGTTTTTACTGTAATACAGCTAATTACCCTTACCCACTTCGGTGGTTGTACGATATAAGGCGTCAATTTCGCCATGGATTAGACTTCCGATGACGAAGAGATCGGGGTTCAAATCACGGTTGGGATTACTGAGAAGGTTTTTACTGAATGGTGTTTCCTCTATCTCTCTTCACGCAAATTAGGCTGCACATACTTTAAAATTCAACCTTTCTCACTCCTAGAGAACTAGCGTAATTAGTACACAGGTGTATAACCGTAACGGGGAACGGGTAGTAAGATGTGGTGCTAAAAATAAATTATCCACAAAGGATGTTTTAGGGTACGTATATATATATAACATTTAGAAGGGCCTCGAAAGATAATACAATAAGAAGAAGCTGAGAAAAAGGCCTAAAAGTAGTGTTTTGTGGTTACCATATTGAAACAAAATGGTGGATGTAGGTTTTAATTAGCTTTTTTGATAACCGGACGTCGGAGTTATGTCCACTTTTTGTGAATGTAGGACCGTTAATGATGATCCTCAGAACTTATTCACATTTCTAGATGGACTGGTGTGTTGTTTACTATTAATTGTGGTGTGTTCTGCTGACGTGATCCAAAATCTCGAGGTGTGTAGTGCCGCGCGCCTAACTCCTATGCAACCTGCACACGCTTGCTTGAACAGCTTAGATCTCTAGGCGCTGTGCGCCGAAACTTTAAACACAATTTAATGGTTTTAGCCTAGTTTTCCGGATGTAAGTATACAGGGGTTTTGTATTACTTTTGGTTGAAAGAAACTATATGTGTAGTTTGGGCTATGCGTTTCCGAACACTCTGTATATTAGTATAATGTGTGTAAGTTAATTATATTTGTACATGTATAGGTAAGATTAATGATATTTTAAAAACTGTCTATACTTTTACTCATAAGAGTTTTAAGTTCTACAAAACCATCTTTAAAATATAAAGTGCAACAGCTTGTCACGCAAAGATGGCGACAAGGTCGGTAGTTCTCGACGATTCCTTTTAACGAAATTAAATCCACTGTTATGTTCTTAATTGGAGCTGAAACATTCAATTAAACTCTCCCTGCGGTACCAACCCTGGAAATGTGGGACCGTTGATGAGATTTAAAAAACAAATTTTTATTCAAGTTTTTGAGTTAATATGCAAATTTAGATAAGGAAAACTTTTGGTCGCAGAAGTTAAACGAGAAAAGAAAAAGAACATTTTTATTTGGTGTGTTATTTAAGTTCGTTGAATATGAATGTGGAGGTTTACATTCCTTTGTAAATTTCAAACATTAAACACTAAATATCAATATTATTTTAGTAAAATCAAGGAAAATACAATTTTAAAGTAAAATAATCAGTCCTTCTTAGTGAGTAAGAAAAGAAAATTTAAAACAAAAATAAAGTATGTGTATCTAGAATAAATATTTTGTTAGTGGTGTAGAATTGTTAGCTCTTGGAACTTCCTGATTAAAGTGGGATCCGACCCGCAATTATCTTGACTAATGAAGCTTCACTTGAAAACCTAAATAAATATTAAAATATGGATATCCCCGAACATCCAAACGAGAGAAAGAAATATATTTTTTATTTCCCAAAAGTAGCGTGATTATATATTTCAGCATGTAAAACAAAATACCCGTTGTACTTGATGTACTTGAACATTGATAGATTATTGTATTGGCTATGTCCGACAAAGTTCTCTTATTTTGGGCTCATCTGCAATCAGTCGTATACGTACCAGTATTGTTGTGTATAGATTCAGTCGTATACGTACCAGCATTGTTGTATCTATATTCAGTCGTATACGTACCAGTATTGTTGTGTCTACATTCAGCTGTATACTTACCAGCATTGTTGTGTCTACATCCAGTCGTATACGTACCAGCATTGTTGTGTCTAGATTCAGTCGTATACGTACCAGCATAGTTGTGTCTACATCCAGTCGTATACGTACCGGCACTGTTGTGTCTAGATTCAGTCGTATACGTACCAGCATTGTTGTGTCTAAATTCAGTCGGATACGTATCAGCACTGCTGTGTCTACATTCAGTCGTATACTTACCAGCATTGTTGTTTCTACATTAAGTCGTATACGTACCAGTATTGTTGTGTCTACATTCAGTCGTATACTTACCAGCATTGTTGTGTCTACATTCAGTCGTATATGTACCAGCATTGTTGTGTCTAAATTCAGTCGTATACGTATCAGCAATATTGTGTCTACATTCAGTCGTATACTTACCAGCATTGTTGTGTCTACATTCAGTCGTATACGTACCAGTATTGTTGTGTCTACAATCAGACGTATACGTACCTGTACTGTTGTGTCTACAGTCATTCATATACGTATAACACTGCTCTAACACTGATATATCCAGGGTTATTCCCATGTACAAGGTGATTCTTCACTTGTAGTTTAAGGTAGAGTTTGTGATGGATGCCATCAAATGATCATTAATTCGAACTCCAACCTCCCAATCTTCAGCAAACCAGACTAAGTGAACCTGACGTATAGACCACGTGACCACTAGCATGAATGGTATTGGATGAACTTATCTATAATACAAATAATATATCAAATATCCAGATCTATTTAAGATCATACTTTTCTTGTTAAGATGGGATGGTAGGAATTGCAAGCTAATGGCAGTATTTTTTTATGTTTTTTATGATAAACAATTTTTTCGGAAAAATAAATCAAATAATTTCCAGTAGAACATATTGTGATATCAACAGTTGAATATCGGTCGAGGGTGTCCTGGAATTTAATCATCACACAGAAAAAACAGTTTTGTACAGGGTACCAAAATATAATGGGGGACTAGGGCTTACGAACTGGTGTTGTTATGATCAAACTAATTTTATAGTTAACTTTAAATTTGTTGTAACCTGTAAAAACAGTTTTTTCTGTGCAATATTTTCTCTTCTTTAAAAAGTTTTTACCTAATGCTGCTATGCTCACGACAGCTATTCAACTTCTGAATAATACTCTATGTTTTTATTGAAGCAATATTTGATTGTTTTTCCAAAAAAATTGTTTGCTATTAAAACAACAAAAACACTGACCTTTTATCGCATCCCCTACACTCCCACCTTAGTAATAAATTAACAAGACATGTGCACACATGTCGGGGGAAAAGAATAACCTTCGATAAGCAATAAAAATTTATACAGTTCTTTAATTAAAATATTACATATTTAAAAAGCTACACCATTATTTCCTGTGAGTTAAATTATAGCTAGTGTTGTTAAAAATACTATTTTATTATTAATAATAAAGTATTTTAATACATGGACATTAAATTCTTAACTGCCGTTTAAAATAATATCTACTGGCGTCTCTAAAATATGCGATTCTCTCGGGTATGGACAGTAATTTCATCATCAGGGGGTGAAGGAGATATTTGAACAATCCGACCCCTCCCCCTTTCCCCGAGGAGGGAGCTGCCCCTGAATCGATGCGAAGCAGCCAACAAATACGCAGAGTTGTTCCGCCCTAAGACAATTCATGAATCGACTTGAGTAATAGTCACAGCAGTCACATTTTGTTATTCCGTTCAGGTTTCACGCAACTGAATCAATTACATCATTGTGCTAGGGATGGGGAAGGTTAAATTTAGAGGACGTGTACTCACACTTGCGTGGAGTAAAAGTGAGGAATTTTTGGCAGCGTTTTATTTGAAACTTTCTTTATCGAGCAGGCTATTTCACAAACAGAAGATGTGAGCTTGCCCCAAAATGTTGACGGCCTCAATCAGTAAGGTAGCGTCGAGACGCCTGGCTGGTACAAGTATCACTACTCTCGTCCCCTCACTACCTATATAGCGTTGACGAGACGCCTGACTAGTTTAGTTATCACTACTTTCTTCACCTCAAGGCCCAGATAGAGTTTAGACGGCTGCTGGTTCAGGTATTACTATTCTCGTCCCCTAAAGACTCAGGTAGCGTCTAGACGCCTGTCTAGTTCAGGTATCACTACTCTCTTCCGCTCAAGACCCAGGTAGCGTTGAGACGCCTAACTAGGTTTGGATACCCTTTTCTCCCTCAACTTTTCGGACAGCGTCGAGACGCCAAACTAAGGCGGTAGTGGGAAAACTTCCTGTTTTCTTCGAATGAACAAAGTTTTCTCCCCCAAATAAAATAAAGTTGGTCCCATGAAGGAGTTGGCAACTTCAGAGTTGAATAGTTGTAGGGTGGAGAGGAGGGGTCGGGGGGTTGAAGGGAATTATGATCACGTTCTTTGCGAGACTCGGACGAGATAACATCCCCGAGAACTCTTTGTCGAGATGTTCTTCATTATTGTGTCAGTTCTCCATGATGACGTACAGGGATATTATACTGGGTGTCTCATTAGATAAATCTAGACAAATTATGACGGATAAAACGGAATTTTCAATTTATTAAGGCAAGGAAAGAAGAAGGAAATAAGACTTATAAAACTCCAGGCGATGAATTTTACAAATTCGTACAAACAACCTTTAAGCTGTCACAAAAAATAAACACGGACCAATCTAATTTAGGTTAAGCAGTCATAAAAATATTGATCGGTAGATACTAAAGATGAGAGTACGACTCAAACTTTCACACGATTCAGATAAATTTCAGTATTTTTTAACAGCGCAAGTAAACTTTCCCCGTAAGATTAAAATAAAATCCATCATTTTATTGCGAGAAACTTTTGAATCCTAAATAATTGTATTCTGTAAATGTGAGAACTCAAATATTTGTGATCTCCCCACGTCTGTGATAAATACATATATTAAAAGAAGGGGTGTTGTTAAATTCTCCCAGAAGAAGAGGTTATTGTAAAATTCTCCCAGAAGAAGAGGTTGTTGTTAAATTCTCCCAGAAGAAGAAGTGGTTGTTAAATTCTTCCAGAAGAAGAAGTGGTTGTTAAATTCTCCCAGAAGAAGAGGTTGTTGTTAAATTCTTCCAGAAAAAGAGGTTGTTGTTAAATTATCCCAGAAGAAGAAGTGGTTGTTAAATTCTTCCAGAAGAAGAGGTTGTTGTTAAATTCTACCAGAAGAAGAGGTTGTTGTTAAATTCTCCCAGAAGAAAAGGTTGTTGTTAAATTCTCCCAGAAGAAGAGGTTGTTTTTAAATTCTTCCAGAAGAAGAGGTTGTTGTTAAATTCTTCCAGAAGAAGAGGTTGTTATTAAATTCTTCCAGAAGAAGAGGTTGTTGTTAAATTCTTCCAGAAGAAGAGGTCGTTGTTAAATTCTTCCAGAAATAAGAGGTTGTTGTTAAATTCTCCCAGAATAAGAAGTTGTTATTAAATTCTCCCAGAAGAAGAGGTTGTTGTTAAATTCTTCCAAAAGAAGAGGTTGTTGTTAAATTCTCCCAGAAGAAGAGGTTGTTATTAAATTCTCCCAGAAGAAGAGGTTGTTGTTAAATTCTTCCAGAAGAAGAAGTTGTTATTAAATTCTCCCAGAAGAAGAGGTTGTTATTAAATTCTTCCAGAAGAAGAAGTTGTTGATAAATTCTTCCAGAAGAAGAGGTTGTTATTAAATTCTCCCAGAAGAAGAGAGAAGAGGTTGTTGTTAAATTCTCCCAGAAGAAGAGGTTGTTGTTAAATTCTCCCAGAAGAAGAGGTTGTTGTTAAATTCTACCAGAATAAGAGGTTGTTATTAAATTCTCCCAGAAGAAGAGGTTGTTGTTAAATTCTTCCAGAAGAAGAAGTTGTTGATAAATTCTTCAGAAGAAGAGGTTGTTATTAAATTCTTCCAGAAGAAGAAGTTGTTGATAAATTCTTCCAGAAGAAGAGGTTGTTGATAAATTCTTCCAGAAGAAGAGGTTGTTATTAAATTCTCCCAGAAGAAGAGGTTGTTGTTAAATTCTCCCAGAAGAAGAGGTTATTGTAAAATATCCGGAGAAGGCTTGGTCGTGTCAAGAGTTCCACCCACACTGTCAGTACAGTACGGAGGTTGCAGCCATGCATCACTCAGCTAAGCTAGGCGCGCCAACCAGAGAGAGCCTTGAAGACCTCCACGACCAATGAAGGAGCAGCACTGAGGCTTAGCGGAGTGATACATTACCTCAACCTTCAGGTGAACACGATTCAAGGCTTACACGCGCTCTTAACAGAGTGCGGCCATTACTCTAAAAATATGACGGGAACAAAACTGGGTTTCAAGTCTGGACCATCCAACAACGGGGCATAAATGAGGACTAACAATGCTCTAAAAAAAGAGTCAGTTTGGCAGAATGTGTGTTGAGAAAACATTTTCCTGCGCAAAAAAGTCAAATTTGTGTAAATACTACTCTTATAATATTTGTGTTAGAGAATCTAACTGATAGAGTTGATCACATAATTAATTAATTAATTAATATTTTTAGTAAGTAAAACCCTGTGGTGACTGATGGGTTGTTACCAGGGCTAGACGGGACTGTACTAGTAAACTGTTGTCTCCTCTCTAGTGGGTTGTTACTAGTGCTAGACGGGACTGTACTAGTAAACTGTTATCTACTCTCTAGTGGGTTGTTACCAGTGCTAGACGGGACTGTACTAGTAAACTGTTGTCTCCTCTCTAGTGAGTTGTTACCAGTGCTAGACGGGACTGTACTAGTAAACTGTTATCTACTCTCTAGTGAGTTGTTACCAGTGCTAGACGGGACTGTACTAGTAAACTGTTCTCACCTCTCTAGTGGGTTGCTACCAGTGCTAGACGGGACTGTACTAGTAAATTGTTCCCTCCCATTCAGTTCCATATCTGACATTTAGGTTCGCATGAGAGAGGACCGCGATGTAAGGTCAGTATTTTGCAGTGTTTATTTCAACTTTTTTTTGTTGACAAAACAAATAAAACATTGCTCCAATAGATTGGTTTCGATTAATTTTTCATTCACGGTAATATCAACAGTTGTTGAATATTTGTAATTGACATTGCAGAATTTGATGCTAAACTTCCTATCTTCATTTAAAAACTTTTTGTTTAAAGTCTACCACGATCATGACATATGTTCAACTTGATATTACTGTGTGTAAAATTGTTTCTATATAAACTGCAAACACTGTGGCCTTAGCTCGCTTTTCCTTTCACCACTTCTGAAGCCAATAAACATATGATATTATTGTGTGTGTGGCTAGTCAAATAGATAGCGAGGGAATGGAACAGTCTAACGTAGCTCAAGTTAGCCCATCACATTAAAATGTTCTCTTAAAGGTTTAATTTTACAGTACAAATGTTCATGTTCGGGCACGTATAAGCACAAACTAAACACAGATGAATGGTACAAATGGATTTTTGTTACGTTGATTTTTTTCAAAATGTGGCGGGCCATCTTGAACTCAAGTTTTCTACAAATTACCTTATAGAAAAGCTCAAGGTGTTCCGCCACATTAAATAGTATCTGGATGGCCTAATTTTAGAGCACATGGGTTCATTTCCAGCCACACATGAGGATAAATAGAGCACAAACGATTGAACAAACCAAAAATTCGGCAATTTTGGGGGCTAATTTGAGCTACGTAACAGTCTACCACGGACCCTGCTGTTTTTATTATCATTTTAAAATGTGTGCTGGTGGCAGTGGCGAGGACTGTGCTGGCGGCAGTGGCGAGGACACTGAATATTAACATCTGTTTCTATTTGTGATTTGGATGTCAACAAATATTATCTTTCGTAAATCAATACAAATTGTTGGAACCTTTGTCCCTTACATGCGCTAGTTCTCGTATTTTCCTAAGGAGCTCGCAATCGTCTCACACGCCGCCATGTCATGGTAAAAAGAACCCTTTAAAAAACCAAAACTTTTTGAGGTTACCATTAGTTTTTTTTCTATTTCATTAATCTTATTTTATATGTATTGATAATATCTATAAAAAATTAAAGCTGCAAATCACATGCCTCGACCTATGAATACATGAAAATGGATCAAGTTACGTTTTCTATATATTATATAAGTTCTTACGGAAATAGGGCCGTGTGTTGGTCCAACACTATACTTTTTATTTGAAGAATTTAAAGTACACTTTCTAAACTAAACTGAAAATATCACACGATGTACAGGCTAACTTAAATCTAGAACAGACACAACATCCATCCCCCTGGTCATTAATTCATAACTTTGAAAGGGGAAACCCACATTACAGCAAATTATAATTATTCTATAAATGCCGTGAATCGAGCCCGGGATCCTCAGCTCACCAGACAGACACGCTACCCACTGAGCTAAGGTGTCAAACTAACAAGTCATCGTCCTTCACAAGATTTTGATACCAATTTGTAGCCAAAACTTTTTTTTTAGCCCCGCGTCTTACTACCCATTCAGGATATACACATATGTAATAACTACGCTAATGGGTTAGGGATAAGGAAGATTAAATTTATAGAAAGAGTACCCACATTTGCGTGAAACTATAGAGACTGAGAAACCATTTAGGAAAAAAACAACTCAATACATTCAAATGGGATCGAACCTCTATCTCTCCGCCATCGGCAGTCCGGTCTGTTATGAGAGTAGCGCCTTAGACCATGAGGCCACCGAAGCGGATAGAAAATATTTATTTTATTACTAAAGTACTTAATATAAATGGAGCAGATGCTTTTACTTCCTCTCATTAGTTACGGTGAGCAATTATTGAAGCGGACGGTAGGAAGGTTTACTGACCTTGCCGGCTACTACAGCGACTCACGTATTTACAGTCCTGGTGTAATTTGAAACAAGCTTCATTGCGATATTCCTCCGCGTCAGATATCAATGTTACTCTGAACGTGCGGTAAAAAAAGACACAAACTAATTAATTCAAGAGGGAGCAAAAAAAAAACAGAACAACTGGTTTTAAATGTTTGTATCTCTTTGGACTCGGCAAAACAGACAAATTAAATACAATAGTAAAAAAGTGACTTGAAGAATTAATTTTTAATACAAAATACAAATTTCAACAAAATAATCAACATTTTTCACAATGTTTCTAGCTTAGTTACCAGTTTAATTAGTGGTTCTGTGAACAGTAAACCTCGCTCCCTCCATTAAAAAATTGTGTATATCATGTTAAGAAAGAAATAAGTAATTTTCTTATATTTAATACAGCCTTAAAACTTCTATTTAGATTTTAATTTGAAATGTCTCCTTTAATTTCTCCTTGGATCTCCAGTTGAAATATCATCTATAATTTCTCTTTGGTTATCAAGTTAGACAGAAAACATATGATTACCATATTCAATATCACATCATATTCATTTAGAATAACAGCTGTTCACGCGGTTTAAGGTGCAAGCCTCAAAACACGTGCTCACTTTTTTTTAAATACCCTAGTAACTAGATCAATTACTTATAGTTTTAAATACAAATCCCTTAAAATGAGTTATCAAACAAAAAACCTTTCAAGCGTCCGCCACACTGAAACCTACAACCAGATTGAAAAACCACTTACTTACGTCATTCGGCCTGGGATCGAAGAATGTCCCTGTCAAATCTGGTTAAAATTGGTCCATGCATTTAACAGTTCTCACTAAAAACAACACCTAGAGAGACAGATGAAATGCCAAATGGTCAATTTAAAACAGGATCCCGAAACGCTCAGTCAATAATTAGATAATTGTGCAACTTGATTGATATAACTGATTACGGGAAACAGGAAATATTTCAGGTGTAGAGAGAATTTAAGACATATTTTACAATATTACTACTTTTATTTTTCTGTGTTTTGCGTTCTCCTAGGTGTCAGGGGTGTCCATCGCATATTTACAGTAATTGGGAAGGAAGAATGCCCGAATTCGTGCATAGAGAGATAGAGAAAGTAGTAAAATCCTTTAGGGAATAAAAATCCACCCTAGGTCGGTATTCGAACACCGATATCTCCGTTGTAGATAGTTCAGTCTATTGATAGAGAGAGAGATGCCTTGGACCACAAGGCTACAGATGTAGATATTGTGGATATTAATTTAAAACACTTGGTGGGAGGGGCGATAGGTAATGAAATTTTATAAAGTTTGTGTCCGACCATTTTGTGCTATTATTTGGCGAAAACATGAAACAAGTCGATACCGCTTCCGGCGATTCTCCTGTGAATGTCGGGAAGGTCAGAGGTTCGAGTCTCACGGACCACACCATCAGTGGGTTTGGTCACACGGCTAGCGCTCCTGACTCTGACCGCAGGAAGGGTTGATACCACACAAACTCTGAGCAGTGTAGTGACATGGTCCAAAGTTCCTGCATCACGTTGGGCACCATACTTGTAGTGACACGGACTCACTACTTGCGGGGATAGTTCACTTTGGACATTTTGTCACCACTCTTGCGTCTTGATATTATACTGATTAGATTAATGTGAATTATTATCAGGCTATAATTGAAATCACTTATGTAATTCAGCGTCATTGCTGGACTAAACAGAATGAATATGCGATCCGATATCACATGCACTGCTATTTCACTTCTTAGGGAACTGGTATGATTAAAATGTGATTGGATCAAGATTGATTCAATCAAGTGACCAGCGCAGAATAGTTACGGTCTCCTTTCAGATTCGGTGATTAATATAAAAAATATAGTCTCTTGCTCGGTGACTATTACGCAAGTGTCGTCACCTCCGCTTGCTAACAGGGTTGTTTTCGAAGGCTTGGCTTCTAGACTCTTTGAGTAAAGGGATGCAGTCGTTGGTTAATCGCCTGTTCTAGGATCCGTGTTTCGGATTGGACCGCGATCGTAGAGAGCTTCGAATACCGCTTACCTCATCATCTTCATTGTTTCAATTAAGAATTAATAGCCGGAGCTATTATTTATGCTTATTAGTAGGGAATTACTCCACTAGATATCATATTCTGAAAATTGAAAAATGACACCTGGACACGGGACACGGGAGGTCCCGGGTTCGATTCCCGTGTCCAGGTGTCATTTTTCAATTTTCAGAATATTCATTGTTTCAGCTGTCTGGGTTCAAACCTACCTCAGGGTGTGGGATCAAAATGTTTGAAGGAGTAAACGATCCTTACCAAGTCACGAGGAACCCTTGTGTTGGAAGGGTTATTTAAAAAGCTTAAACCTTAATTTAATGGCCACATGATCTAACTCTGAGAAAAATGACACCTGGACACGGGAATCGAACCCGGGAACACGAGATTCCTGGATAGCTCAGTGGTTAGAGCATTGTCGTACTCGGCCAAAGGTCCCGGGTTCGACTCCCATGCCCAGGTGTCATTTTTCAATATTCAGAATATGATATCTTGATGGAGTAATCTTCACTAAAAGCATAAATAATAGCTTTGGCTATTTGATTCTAAGGTATAAATCTCACTCTCGCAGTTGGCTAGACTGCCTATGATGGGGAGATCCAGGTTCGAATCTCGGTCGGGTGTACTGAGGGAGGTTTTTACCAAATTGTTTTCCACACTTCCTCTATGCAAATGTGGGTACACTTCCTTTAAATATAACCTTATTCATCCCTAAAACAATTTGAGTAATAATTAGTACATACGCGTATAGCCCTAACGGGTAGTAAGACGTGGTGCTTATATATAGATGCGCAACCCAAACCGAACGGGTGGTAAGACATGGCGGGAAAATAAATAACTATGGAAACAACTTTGAACCATGTAGAGTTTTATTAATAGAAAATGGTAAAGTTGTCCGTTAGAAAAACAACAAACCTATCAATGTTTATTAAACATGAGTGTACCAGTGTGACGTATAATGAAGTTTTAAATCAGTGTCAAGGATGTATGAACCGGAGACCAATGGATGCATAAAAAAAAGTGCTAGTAATGACGTCATTAAACGATGCTCAGGCGTCTCGTGGGCCATGACAGCGACGATACCCGTGTGATCGACGCTTGTATCGTGGGGGAATGGCTAATTGCGTGCCTCATAATTCATCGCATCCCCACAAAAGGGGGAGCATGTTTGGATTGGAATGAGGGAATCTGTTGATGCAGGGGAGAACGGCGCTAATATTCCACATGTCGAATTAAAACATCGCGCGCTCGGATCTGATCAAATATAGACCGCTTGTCATGGGTCTATTAAGTTCATGAACAGAACATGAATAAACCCCATGGTGACCTGGTGGTCTAGAGGTAAGGTGTCAGACTTCTGTGTTGGGGGTCCGGGGTTCAATCCTCGGTCCCGACACAGATTTATCTGGTTCCCAAACCCTTACTTCACCTCTGACAAGACGTGTATTAATCACAACTTGTGAATGTGTGGAATGCCAGGCCTCCACCGTGGTTCGGATTCCACGTTAAACTGTAGGTCCTCCATTTCATCTCACAATCA
>CABFWB010004485.1:0-14062 GCA_902151455.1 Timema bartmani
TTCTCCTATATGAAAACCCAACTTAGAGGTTTTTTCCCCCCATTTATTTTAGGTATTTACCGTGCCCTTTACTTACCAACTATTTATATCAGCACACGAGAATTTCTATGAGCTAGAGCGAAAGGACCTACCAGTTTTTTCCGGGAAATATATTTTCAAATATCTTGTAGGGTTCTTTTACATGCCACAATCGACATAGGACCGACTGATTCACTTTCCCTCCGAAGGAAGTTGTGCTACGGATTTTCATCACACAAGAAAAATCCATCGATTCCGGCTGGGTTTGAACCCACGAATATCGGTTCCTGAAGCGAGCACTTTATCCCAATACTACTGTGGTTGACTTTATTACTATTATTATTGTTATTATTATTTATTTTATTATTATTATTATTATTATTGCAATGAGTACGTTGCTGATATGCATCGGTGGGTTTGTGGACTAAAACGTCAATCTTGTTTAGTTTGGTTTAAAGTTAACGGGAATGTTGGGGTTAATATCTCGGACTGATGTACTAAGTGTTAGTTTTCATAAAGAATTCTCCAATCTCTTGCCACGAAGATTAGGATACATTTCCTCTAGCTATTACCTTAATTACCCTTACCTCATTAGTGAATTTATAAGGGTAGATAGTGCGGATTGGTAATAATACGTGGTGCAAAATACATTTACCAAACAAGGCCTCACAACAATTTTACACGAACAGTTTTGTCCTCGTTTCCATGTCAACTAAGCTTCTAAATATTTTTGAGCAGGAAAGTGCGAGTTATTCTAAATTGAAATCCAATGTAAGCTTCTCTTTATTTCTGAAGTCCAACATGAATTTCTCTATCTCTGAAGTCTCAAGTAAGCTTCTCTCTCTGAAGTATTAAGCTTCTTTCTTTGAATTCTAAAGTAAACTTCTTTCTCTGAAGTCTCAAGTATACTCTTCTCTCTGAAGTCTCAAGTGAAACTCTTATCTCTGAAGAACAAAGTAAACTTGACTATCTCTAAGATCAAAGTAAACTTAGCTCTCTAAAGTCTCAAGCAAGCTTCTCTTGTGAAGTCTCAAGCAAACTTCTCTCCTGAAGTCTCAAGCAAACTTCTCTTGTGAAGTATCAAGCATATTTTTCTTGTGAAGTCTCAAGCAAACTTCTCTCTGAAGTCTCAAGCAAATTTCTCTTTTTAAGTCTCAAGCAAACTTCTTTTCTGGAGTCTCAAGTAAGTTTCGCTTGTGAAGTCTCAAGCAAACTTATCTCTGAAGTCTCCAGGAATCTTCTCCCTCTCTGTTTCCAAACAATGCTGCCGGAAGTGATTGCCCTATGGATGAGCCCACCTTACCAAGCAGTTCTCTTCCGTATAGTTTGTCTGTATTGCAGCATCGCCACGCGTCGAATCTTCATTTACATCCTCCTCGTGTGGGCTCGCCTTTACTTCTACCAAGTCGTCTGGAACATTTTATTCGATGACATAAACGAGTTCGTTAGAAAACAAAACCCCATCGTGCGATGTTTAGTCACCGTATGAGTTTGGGAGAACATATCTTTGGATAATTGGGACAGCGGCTATTTTTGTCATCGTGGATATCGTTTCTTTGGATAATATAGTAAAATATATTGTATTTTTATATGTTTTGCATGATATATTATAAATAATAAATTAGGTGAAGCAATAGTATTGTGTTTTTACATAAATGTTTAGGGGGTGCTTTCGCAAATGGGCATCATTGCATACTCCTACCACTATGCTTAAGAGGACTTTACTTTGTTTTCACCGAGTCCACTTCCGGCCATGAGGAAGGTTGAATTTAGAAGAAGTGTACCCACATTTGGTTGATGTGAAAGATTGAAATCATTTTTTTTAAACACTCATAGTACACTAGACCAAGATTCCCCAATCTCCCCATCATTTAAAGTCCAGTATAGGCCTATTGCGAGTGTGACGCCTCAGACCATTAATTATAGTCAAATTTTAAAAAGAAGTATCTTATTCGACAGCTAGAAAAGCTACCAGATCTTCTTTAACGTAATTATACGTAAGGTCATTTGAGCTGCAGCTGTCACTTTTGATAAATTTTATCAATGCCTATAAAATAACACTAATAATATAATAAAATACTATCAATTTTGGTAGCAAAGAGTTTGTATTTTATAAAAAGGCTCTTAGTATGAAAAATAGACCGTATCTACATAACGTACGTTGACGTCACGTTAAATACGTAAGTATCGACAAGAGAACCAATAAAAGTAAATATGAAACAATACAAGATTATCAAAAGGTTCATTCTGATTTGGAAGCCAGTGTCGCTAATGAACTTGAAGCAGCAGTCGTCAATGCAATAAAGACGTAATTCCTTTCAGTTAGGTTTAAACAAGTGTCGCGTTGTCCAATGCTGCCAGAGTAAGCAAAGTTAGTTTTAATAGTACTTGTGGTGTTGAGCTAGACCACCGAGGACGGGGAGATCGAGGTTCGAATCTCGGTCGGGTGAACTTGGGGTAGTTTTTCCTAAACGGTTTTTCACTCTCCCTCCACGCAAATGCGGGTTTACTTCCTCTAAATGCAACCTTCCCCATTCCTAATCCATTAGTGTAATTATTACTTAAGCGTATAGCCCGAACGGGTAGTAAGACGCGGTGCTAAATAAATAAATAAAATAAATAAATAGTACTTGTGAATGGTTCTCATTACTCAGTAGGGTCCAGGTATCAACGGAGATTCATTCCCGTGGGAAATATATTTAAAGCAGAGCATCTGTATGATTGGTCAAATGGGGACAGAGAGGGTATAACATATCATAGGTACAGTTTTAACAAGCTTTGCTTACCCTGGCAATAATTCACACCACGCCACTGACTACAACCAATAGATTAAGCTGAAATCAGGTTACGGAAAGAAAAGAGAAATTTGTCTTCAACAGTTTTTTACATCTTATATTTTGCAACTAAGCCTGCTTTGGAGGATGCATGCTCTAAGGCGCTCTTATCGCAATAGACTTGACTGCCGAAGATGGAGAACTCGAGATTCAATACCGGTTGGATGTACTGAGGGTGTTTAAAAAATAATGGTTTCCACTCTTTCTCCATGAAAATGAGGGTACATTTCATCTCAAATTCAACCTAACTATTGTTTAACACATTAGTGTATTTAGTACGGAGGCGTATAGCCCGAATGGGTAGTAAGATGCGCTGCTAATAAATATATATATATATATATATATAACTATAGACTATATGCACACTTGTAGTTACTTAATTATTTATGATCAGAAATAATAGATCAAATATTTTTACCCTTAATTTAAAATAAATGGTAAAGTGCACCGCACAGACATTCTCTCTCTTTGATCTTAAAATAAAGACATTTAATATAAACTCGTAAAATTTGTTAAATGAAATAATGTACACTGTTGCAGAAACATAAATTTAATAATATATATATAATATGTAATATAATGTGCATAAATTTAATAATATTCAATGTTGTTATGAGCGTGTTTTTTTTAACTTTCTCATCTAAAGAGAAAGTATTGCAATCGTGAAAAGTAATTATCTCAAAATTTTGACTACTTTTTATGATTTGTGTGCACCCTAACCCAAAAATAGTATATTTCACAATTTTGTCCGTCCGAATGTCCCCGGCCACAGATCTGAAACGGTTCGGTGGATTTTATTCAAACTTGATATTTAGATGTGATAGAGAAATACCTCAAAACATATATTTTTGGATTTTGACCCTAGACCTTAAATTAAGGGTAGTTTTATTATTAGTTAGTTCAAAAAATTCGAAATATTTAAAAAATTGCTTTATTTTGTCTAAAATTTATATTTGGGGAGTGTTTGACCTTACAAATAAAACTGTTTGGCCTACTTGTTTTTTAGAAAAAAACTTTTTTAAGAGATATTTAGGCCTACTGATGCCAGATTTTATTTTATTCAAAATATTTAAAATTGGCTCTAACGATTTTGCTAAAAATTGGTATCTGAGTACTATTTTACATACTGATTAATATAATATTGCTACCAGTACAGGCAAACTAATCTGAGGTTTTTTCTAAAATGTTTTTCCATACTATCTTTACGCAAATGTAGGTACACTTATTCTAAATTCAACCTTCCTCATCAATAACACATTGGCGTAGCTAGTGAGTTTATATTACATATGCGTACGGCCCAAACGGGTAGTAAGATGCCATGTTAAAATAGGCCTATAAAATTACTTTTCATAGTTTGCTCGGTTAACTTTAACTTGCTTGATGAGATTTAAACTAATTTTTATATAAAAAATAAACAAACAGGCTACCCCAATATAAATTAAAATTAAATCCACCACGTAAAGATTAAAAAAACACATTCAACCATCACAGACTGCAAACATCAGTAGGAAAAAAAACTGCCAATAGTACCTCAAACTGTAGCGTTACACCGCCCTCTTCTCTCTCTCTTCCCCCATTCAACTGTCTGCCCCATTTCACCGCGGCCGTGAGTGGTGAGCGCCAAGGGAGGCCCGCTTCCACCCTTTCTACCCTCCCCCCCATTCCTTGCCCCGCTGCGGCCGAAGACTGGTGATAGCACTTCACATGATGGCCCAGCCAAGTGGCGATTGAGCGGCGTTTTATCGGACCCGCACTTCAAATCTTGTGGCACTCTTGTGGCCAAGGTACGTGACTGCCATCTAGTGGAGAGAAAAACTAGCATCTCCTCTTTTTTCATATAAAACACAACTACTTTTTCTTTTATGCATTTATTTTTTCTTCTTCTCTAACTCTTTGCACGATTGTATTTTCTCTCTCTCTCTCTCTCTCTTTAGCATAGCTTTTTACCACCCGTTCGGGCTATACGCCTATGTGCTAGTTACACTAATGGGTTAGAGATCAGGAAGGTTTAATTGAGAGGAAGTGCACCCGCATTTGCGTGAAGGGAGATTGGTAAACCATTCAGTAAAAAAACTCATTGTACCCAACTGGGATTGAACCCCGATCTCCCCGTCTTCGACAGTCTAGTCTAAAACAAGAGTAGCGCGTTAGACCACGTGGCCACCGTAGCGAGTTTTCCTCACTTTATCTCTGACTTTTAATCATGTTCAACTTTGGTGATCAAATGGTCTAAGGCAGGTGATTCCCATACCCGCAGCCCTCAAGTTTGTACTGTGAATCCCACCAGATCAAATTGAAATACTTTAAATTGAATGAATATAAAACAAACCAGGCCCTTGTGTTTATTATATTCGGCACTAGGTACTATATTATTATTATTATTATTATTATTAGCACCGCGTCTTACTACCCGTTCGGGTTATACGCACTTACGCTAATGTGCAATGGTAGGGTGATTGTGAGATGAAAATGGAGGACCTACAGTTTAACGTGGAATCCGAACCACGGTGGAGACCTGGCATTCCTCACATTCACAAGTTGTGATTAATACACATCTTGTCAGAGGTGAAGGAAGGGTCCGGCATTCAGATAAATCTGTGCCGGGACCGAGGATTGAACCCCGGACCCCCAGCACAGAGGTCAGACACCTTACCCCTAGACCACCAGGTCACCCTAGGTACTATAAATATATTTTATGGCCCCCTTGGCCACAGACAATTAAGAAACAGACTATCAACCTTATGGGGGTTTCGCTGCGCTCCTTTTGCCAGCTTGAGTCCTTCGACACTGGGCCTCGCTAGTGTAACTGCTGGGTGATGATAGGACTAACCGTAGCGATCCTAGCGGTGAAGGACTCAAGCTGCCAAAAGGAGCGCAACCATTTTAACCTGGAGGTTATTTGGCTGTGCCCCCGGCCAATTCCCCAATAACTTATGTGGCCTTCTGTCGGAGAAGGGTTGGAAATGCCTGGTCTAAGGTGTCACTCTTGAAATAGACTGAACTGCCGATGACAGGGATATCAGGATTCGAATCTCAGTGGTTTTTTCCAAATTTGCTCTTAACTCTCTCTCTCCACGGAAATGCGAGTACATTTACTCTAAAATTCTACGTTCCTAATCCCATCAGCGTAACTATAATACAATTGGTACCGCAACATGTGGGACCCACTTTGTGGACAGGAGACACAACAATTATGAAAAAAGTTCATGTAAACATGTGTCCCATTCGACCTTTGTCCTAGTTATAGTCTTGTTTGTAATCAAAAAATAAAATGCATTGCAATGATTGCATTCAGGCTAGAGGAGGCCATCTTGAGCATCTCCTATAATGTCAAGCAGCTCCACATTACTGGAGTACAAACATGACTATAACTCGGAAACAAGGTCAAGTGGGACACATGTTTTTACTAACTTTTTTCATTAATTTGTGTCTCCTGTCCACCGCTGAAGTAGGTCCTACATGTTACGGTACTTCCTGTATATGCGTATAAACCAAATGGGTAGCAAGAAGCGGCGCATAAAAAAAATCACCCTTCACGCAATAATTACATATACATTTACCTTCTAGATACCTACTCAATTAATGTAATTAAATCTATATAGTTAGAACGGGAAGTATGATAAGGTATTTAAAAGAATGAACTGATGGCAATGGTGGTGTCTTCAAATACAGAGATAGGCCGTTTTGCCGTGACAGTCCTCTCACTTACCGGGAAACTACAGTCTTCTTGTCACATCAAATTTGCATGAAGACTTAAAGCACTCCTCATCCCTTCAGGTAGTAAAGTGTTTCAAAGATGGAAGCGGGAGGAGTAAAGTGGAGGGGAAAAGGGGTTGGGTGATAGAAAGCTCTTGTAGGAAATCAAAACGAACCACTTTACCTTACAGCCACGATAAAGTTGGCTTCGTACACTGTCAACAAATTCTATCTTATAATTAGTTCGCAAATGGTTTTACGGTGTATTCTCTTTTTTAACTGGAACTTTATAAGGTCTAAATGTACGTCCACCAGTGGCGTGACTTGGAGTGTTACCAGGGTAAGCAGAGATAGTTTAAATTGTACCTATGTGAAATGTTTTCATCACTCAGTAGAGCACTCACTGTCCAGGTGTCAAGGGGGGGTCACGGTGCTCAGGCGTAAGGCACCGACCGGCCTGACGTACGGTGGCTGGGACGCGATCTGGACCCGCGCACGTTTCATATAAATGAGCACTAGACTGTCTTTGCCACCTTCCGGTACTGACAGATCTCTAAAAATCCTGTCGGGGCGCCTCCACGGGGCAGCTCCTGGGCAATATGACGGACGGTGGAGTCCGGCATAGCCAAGGCCCCGACAAGGTCATCTGTGTGTGAGGAGCGAGGTTCCTCGACACACACTAAGCGGTTGGTAGTGCGTACCCGTGTTGCGGGGATAGCTGGTCAAGGCACCTCCACAAGTTCCCCACTGGGCAACTTTGGACAGCTGGTCTCAAAAGTTCTGGGGACGGTAGCAAAGATGTTGGGGGTGAAAGTACTGGGTTTTGAGAACGAAGTTTGAGTAGACGGTTGTTCAGAGGCTGAGCTCCTGACTTCCTCGTGATGGGCGATCACTAGGAGGAGCCAACTCTTCCCTCCATCCGGTCCCAGTGGAGGGTTTTTTTCCTCACGTAACCCAAGGCAGGCTGGCATGGAAGGGCTGGTACTGGTTTTTTCGGGTGCTCTAGTACCCGGAATGGCACTCATGGACTTCGGTCCATGTCCGGCGAAAAGGTTCCGGTTCTGATGGGTATCGGTGGTTGCATTGTTAGGGGCCTCTGAGCCTAGGTACAGTGTAGTAGAAAGCCCTTCGGGAGGGTCTCTTCAGAGATTTAATTGGATATCCATGTCCAAGTATCAACAGAAATACGAACATTCTTCAAGTGAATAATGTGATGCAGAACCTGTGTATAATTATTCAACTGGGGAGCATATGGGGGAGAATATAGTTTAAACAAGAACTGCTTTCTCTGGAAACACTCTAAATAGTATATGTATGATTGGTCAAATGGGAGTCGAGTGAGGGAGAACATACAGGGGTAGGCCCTGCAATTTAACAAGCTCTGCTTACCCTATCATCTATACTTGGATTCAGGAATATATGGGTTTCAAGGCCATTTCAGTGTTGCCTATTGCTACGCCGCACAATGTTTCTCGCACTCTTGACAAGCTGACAACGCTGAGCAATGAATGTAGGCATAAGGGGACAGGGGTTTCCATTCCCAGTATAACCTTGAAACACATAAACAAATGACTACTAGTATATACGGCATGCCACTGTCATCTGCGTCCAAGGTGTAATAGGAGACCTTAGGCGTAAATGGAGGCAAGCATATTTCACTTTAATCCCTAACCAAGCCCCAGTTTTGAGTGTTATTTAATTATTTAAAAGAGAAGGGAGGTTTTACCCTCTACCACATTAGTCCTGTGACTGAACCCAGTAATTTCGTGCAACTCTTTAACAGGCAGCGCTGAGGTAACAGTAAAGTCTCTACAACAATCGCCCTATGTATATACCGGGTATTTTCGTGCTACTCCCAACAGGCATCGCTGAAGTATTTGGCAAGTATCTATAACAATCGTTTTGTGACTGAATCCAGTGTTTTCGTGCAATTCTTAACAGGCAGAGCTGAAGTAGCTGTAAAGAATCTACAACAATCGTCCTGTGACTGTACACAGTGTTTTTATGCAACTCCTGATAGGCAGCGCTGAAGTTACAGTAAAGTATCTATGACAATCGTCCTGTGACTGTACCCAGAGTTTCTATGCAAATCTTAACAGGTAGCGCTGAAGTATTTAGCAAGTATTTACAACACTTTTCCTGTGACTGTACACAATGTTTTATTGCAACTCCTAAAACAGGCAGCGCTGAAGTAACAGTCAAGTAGCTATGACAATCATTCTGTGCAAATCTTAACAGGTAGCGCTGAAGTATTTAGCAAGTATTTACAACACTTGTCCTGTGACTGTACATTATATTTTCTTGCAACTCCTAAAAGAGACAGAGCTGAAGTAACAGTCCAGTAGCTATGACAATCGTCCTCTGACAGTACCCGGTATTTTCGTGCAACTCCCAACAGGCAGCGCTGAAGTAGCTGGCAAGAGAGAAGGCCGAAAAAGCGGACGGCGAAGCGAGCGCATACATAATTGGTATGTCCTGGGAGACACTTTAAACTTTAGAATGTCCTATTAATAATTCACGTTAAAGTAGCAAGTCGTTAGAAACTAAGAGTAGATCAAAACTTGGAGGAAGGAGCTCTCATGGACCACAACGTGCAGCTCAGCAAAGAATGTAACCAGCCTCCGATTTTATTTCCAAGCTTTCAGTCGAGGATGACTTTATTTGTGATGGTTAGTAGGGAAAATATATTTTTTTTTGACAAGGTTAGGGACGCTGCAGTTTGAAAATAGGCCTACCTTTATCACTGATTTAAAATATATATATAATCTTTAATCCATGATTTTTGTTTATCTTTTAAATAACTACAAACTGAGGTGACCTGGTGGTCTAGGAGTAAGGTGTCATACTTCTGTGCTGAGGGTCCGGGGTTCAATCCTCGGTCCCGGCACAGATTTATCTGATTGCCAAACCCTTCCTTCACCTCTGACAAGATGTGTATTAATCACAACTTGTGAATGTGAGGAATGCCAGGCCTCCACCGTGGTTCGGATTCCACGTTAAATTGTATGTCCTCCATTTCATCTCACAATCACCCTACAGTTACACATTAGCGTAAGTGCGTATAACCCGAACGGGTAGTAAGACGCGGTGCTAATAATAATAATAATAATAATAATAATAATAATAATAATAATAATAATAAAAATAAAAATAATAATAATAATAATAATAATAATAATAATAACTACAAACTGTTTCAGTGGTCAAATGGTTTAAAGCCGGCTTGGGCAAATTTGTTGCAAATGTGTTGAGAATTTAAATTTAAGAATGGGCCACCAAATAAATTACTTTTTTGGAATATGTAATTTACTATTAAAAAAACTATAAAGACAACATAATAAAGGAAGATACTGTGTATTAATGAGTGATTCTCAAATAAAAAAGAACTTAATGAGATAAATGCAATTTTTTTCATATCTTTCATAATTAATTTAATTTCAGGTGTAAATTTATTAGTTGAGGTTTATTTTAAGCACCGAGTCTTACTACCCGTTCGGGCTATACGCTTTGATATTTTTAAAACGGCTTTTAAAATTCATAGGTGTGTTGAATATAAACTGTGTATGATGATTCCATAAGAATATGTTTTTAATTCTGGTATTTTTATCAGAAGCTATTTATTTTCGTATATTGATAACTATAGTTTGTCCAGGACACTAGCACTTTCGCAATACTGAATATTGCACTACCAATGACAGGGAGATTAAGGTTCGAATCTCGGCTGGATGTACTAAGGGTGATTTTCCCTAAATTGTATATCACGGTCCTTATATGCGAATGCAGGGGCACTTCCTCTAAATTCAACCTTTCATCCCTAATAAATTATCGTGATTAATATACATGCGTACGAACCAAACGGATAATTTTGTTAGCACCACGTCTTATTACCAGTTCGCGCTATACGCTAACATACTAACTACACTAATATGTTCGGGCTGAGTAAGGTTTCATTTAAAGGAAGGGTAAGCCCTAGGCGAATTCGCGTGGAGGGAGAGTGTAAAAGCATTTATTAAAAATCATCTTCAGTAAAGTCGATCGAGATTTGAAACCTGTCTATTGTGAAAGTGACGCCTTCCTAGAAAATTCGACCAGTGAAGTGGGTATTACTGATAGGATTATGGCCTCCAATCAAGTTTTTTGTTTGGTGTTATACAAGTGTAAGACTGTTGCGAAAATTATATAAGTGTTTCTGTAGCTTCGTAAGAAATAAGAGGGCAGGGTTCAATCCCAACATTTAAAAAAAACCTGGGTGAGTGTCGAGCAGTGTTTCAAGGTGTACAGGACAAAACATTGAGTTTTAATGATCATATAACATGTTTGGATAGTAGTAGGTCTGAAAAACAAATTAATCGCAAATTTTTGCATGATTTCTTATTCTTTTATAAGCTTTTCTTTTACGTTCTCTAGGCTTTATTTAGCTTAGTACCAAGGCTTTTATTTTTTATGAAGAGCTGGAAGGGGTTCGTTTATTAGGATATAGTCTCAAAAGGGGAAAGCGACTGGTGAAACTTTGAGAAATATCTCTCTAGAGGATATTTAGAGAATGCTTTCATGGTAATTAGAAGCATTTTAACTTATTTAAAATAAAGTGTTTTTTAAAACAGTTCATAATATAATTCTGGACAAAACTTATATACAAATATAACTGATTTAAAATTCTTCCTCTTTAAGTTAGCCAATGCTATCTACTATACTCTAGCCACTGATCTAATTAGCTCTTCTAAGGTGCTTGGGCTGTAAAAATAATATATTAGACTCCATGTGCATTTAAATTTAAAGTAAAAATCTTTAATAAAAAAGCTTTCTTCAGTCCAATTTTCATTTTAAAAAAAGGTGGAAATGTTACTAGAGTAACTCTCACACACGTATTCGTCAAATCATAATTTGAACCTTTCACTTTTGAGAGGTAACATCATTCAATACCTATAACATTACTAGCTCTGTGAACAGTAGACCTCACTCCCTCCATGTTATTATCGTTACTACAATCTTACTGTTTCTCTTTGGATTTCAAGTTGAAATATCTCCAATAATTTCGTTGGGTTTTAAGTTGATATTTTTCCTTGGTGAACAATTATTTAAAACAAAATTAATACTATTATCAATAGTACATTGTATGCATATATAATAACTACTGTTCACGCAGTTTAAGACGTCATTATAGCAATAATATCACAATTATAAAATAATACACCTTAGGTACTCGATCAATTTGAGTTTTAAATTCAAATCATTTGACGTGATCTACTAAACAAAAAGCCATTGATTCGGCATCAGATCGAAAAAACCATGTACAGTGCATACGTTGCGTGGCCTAAGCTCCAATAATATCCCTGTCAAATTTCGTTAGAATTGGTCAACAAATTTGACAGTCATCGGGGAACAAACCTCTAGACATAAGACAGAAGAAATTCCAAAACATGCAAGTTAAAACAGAACTTTGATACTCTTTGTCAATAGCCCTGATAATTTAATAAAATGTTATCAATTTTGGTTTCAAAAAAGTTTGTGATGATTTATAAAAGGCCCTTCCTATGAAAACTGAGCTGTAGGTTATAAAATACTATAAAAACGGAAACCAAAATACTCCCCTGTAGTCAGCTTCGAGCGTGTTACACGCCCGTGTGGCAAGTTGACGGTGTGCATGAAAGGAAGAGAAGATTGTCTCCAATCCAAGATGACGTCTAAATAGGGCGACGCTCCGAGACGACAAGCGGCTTAACTCATGAGGCGTCTTCCTCCCTTGAGACGCTCCCCCCGTACCCGCCCGAACCCTATCCACCCCTCTTTTCTTCATCTAAACCCAGGATCTCTTAGGGCCCTTTCCCACCTCGGGTGGGGATTTAATCGTTCATGAGTTGACGACAGTCTGGGAGGGGGTGTATGGGTGGGGGGGCTAGGCCTCCTTCCTCCCCTCCCCCAAATCGAGCAAGTCAAGGCAACTCTATAGCAGCCAGGTCTCAGCAGCGTTAATCGAAAAGTATTGATTTTAACCGTTGCGGTTCGAGGATGGAGAGCCATTTGTTTTTATTGTTAAAAATATGTTTAAACTATTATTTTTCTTTGAGATTTAATTTTTTTTTTTTTTAGATTCGGTGATGTTATATTATGTTTAATAAACTTTATGATGGGATAAGTAAAGTAACGTAACGCAAGCTGGAGGTGGAGTTGGGGGGTCAGGCTAAATGTCTACTTAGTGCTACATGAGGAGGGGGTTAAAAGAAGTTAGGATTGTTTATAGATGAATTACCCCTTACGCGTTTTTTATGGGTTTTCTTATGTATTTGTTTGTCATTGTGCTCAAACAGCTATTTAAAAAAACTTTAAATACTAAAACAAATAAAATTAATGATACAACATAAACGTAAATTTTCTTTTTACATGTAACCATTATTGTAATTAGAAACTTATTTTTTAAATCGGTTAGTAAACTACCTTAATTAAATTTTCCTTAAGGAAGAAACCTATTATTTTGATAAGCATATGAAACACTTTTTAGATATAATATTTTAACATAATTACAATAGTAGTTAAAAAATATATACATTTTTTTTTAAATTCAGTATTTATTAAACTAACTTTCAAGGTAATATTTTTAGAAAAGTGAAAACATGTTGAACACTCTCCAGATAACTTCTTTGAACTGGTAAAGCCAATTTTTAGAGATTAAAAAAAAATCAAAATAATGTATCAGTTAATTACCATGAAATCAATTTTGTCTAAATAAATCAAGCAAACATTTAATACTTACCATAAAAAATAATCCCCAGATATTTATTTTAAAACAAAAATTATTAAATTTATTTTCGTAAAATTTAAAATTTTCAAAAATCAAGCTTTAGTTAACTATATTTAATCCAAGAGATAGAATAAAAACCAACGAATTGGCCCGGAGATAGGACCATATAACATCTAAATGGCAAATTTGAACGATAACCATCGAACCTTTTATGCTTAAGATCCAAGGACGGACAGACAGACAGAACTGTAAGATCCCCATTCAAGGATGCTCGCATCAGTCGCCGAACGGTCCAAGGCAGTGTGGTTCAACCGGTGGCCCGCGGACCACCGCAAATTTGGCCCTCAAATTAACCCGGAGGACAACTAAGGGTAAACCCTCGGTAGGAGATGTGAAATAGTTAATGAGTTAAAAAGGTCTTGATTGCATTTTATCATACATTTATTTGATTAATAAAATTATGTATAAATATATAAGCCTATATTTATAATACTAACCTGTTTGTAAAAGAGTGGGAATGCACATTTCATAAAACATTTTTTGGAGATTAATAAACCTATTTTTGGAACTAGAATTTCAAAGAATCTACCAACCAAAAATATTATGTATCAGACGTATTCGGTTTTTTTTAGCAACAAGTCTTACTACCTGTTCCGGTTATACAAGTATTATGTATTAATTACGTTAATGAGCTATGGATAAGGAAGGTTGAATTTACTGTAAGTGTATCCGCATTTGCTCGGAGGGAGAGTAGAAACCCATTTGGGGGGGGGGG
>CABFWB010004485.1:14152-58663 GCA_902151455.1 Timema bartmani
GGGGGGGGGGGGGGATTTAGTCTAGTCTAACATGAGAGTGACGCCTTAGACCATGCGGCCACCGAAGAAGGTTATTGTAGATGGTTTTTAATTAATTGTTGTTTGTAGGCCTATATTAAGTTATTGGGATCATCAAATATATCTTCGATCCACGGTACAAACTGATGATAATATTAGGCCCTTGGGATGAAAATCGTTGGACCAGACTGGTCTAAGACGTCATTCTCCCGTCAGATTAGCCTGATGATGGGGACATCGGGGTTAGAATCCCGGTAGGCATACTGAGGTTGGCTTTTCCTAAATGGTTTCCAACTCTCCTTCCATGCAAATGAGATTAGATTACTTACCTCCTTCCTCATCTCTACCCCATTATATTAATGATCATATATGCGTACAACCTCAACAGGTAGTAAGACGTGGTGATAAAAGTTCGGGGGTATATACCAGATTCATCTTAATCTTGAGGATTTTTTTCCTCCATCAAAATACTTTCTCTATATGATAAAGTAAAAAATTATATACATAGAGAGTTTTATCGAGTTGTTTCTAAGCCTATTCATCGAGCCCGCCCTTTATGGTCCCGTTTTGTCGACAAGCGGCGATTATCGGAAGAACATGTCAGAGCTCGTTATGAAAAAAACAACAGTGAGGCTTAATCTTCCATGAATTTCTCGGTCCATCGCGCCAACCGAGTTGTTACCAACGTGACAGCAAGGAAAGTGCCTCTAGATTGGGGTGCGGTGTAGGGTGGCAACACTGTCACCAACTTCTGAACGATTAAGTTGTGAAAGGGGTGTCTGGAAGGAGGGGAGGGTAATATTGGGGAAGGGAATAAATGTGGAAGGAACGGATTTTGTAGACAAGTGCTTTCAGACAAATGCTTCATTTTGCGTGATGCTAGTTTAGCTCTAGATTATATTTTAAAAATTCTGAATCAATTTTATTCAAATATTGAATTTATAAAATCAATTAGTTTATTTGAAAACAAAAATACACGATAGGACGAAAAATGCAGATGGCAGTTTATATTTGCATTCAACATGCTTCCACCAGTTGCTAAAGATATTATATCAAAACTGATTGCTGTTACAATTATCAGAAAAGTGTGTGGTTTGATCTAAACAATGGCACAAGCTGCACGCGCTTCCCCTATTTAACTAAAAAAAAGAGTCGTCGAACCAGTTTATGTAACATTTTGTATAAGTTTTATTCCTGATAACTATACGAGTATTAAACATGTCTTATATATTAGTAGGGTGATAGGATTAGAAAATTACACCCATCCAAACCAAACCAAACCAAAATCCTCACACCCACCTCCTCGGTGGCGTAGTTATCTAACGCGCTAGTTTCGTGTTGAGCTAGACTGTCGAGGACGGGGAGATCGAGGTTCGAATCTCGGTCGGGTGAACTAGGGGTGGTTTTCCCTAAATGGCTTTCCGCTCTCCCTCCACGCAAATGCGGGTTCACTTCCTATAAATTCAACATTCCCAATTCCCAGCCCATTAGCTTAATTAGTACTTAAGCATATAAGTCGAACGGGTAGTTGGACGCGAAGCTAAATAAAAAAATTAATAAAACAAAAAATCCTCATTTTTGGTCCATTCCCGAGTTTTAAAATATTTTTAGATAATATGAACCCGTTTCCGTGGCTCAATGGTCTTAGGCGCTACTCTTGTGTTAGACTGGCCTGCTGATGACAGAGAGATCGAGGTTCGAACCCTGGTGGGTCTACTGAGAATATTTTTTCCTAATAATGGTTTCTCAATCTTCTTGCACGCAAATGCTTCCTTCCTCATCCCTACCCTATTAGAGTAATTATCACATGTGCGTGTTTATTGAACAGGTAGTAAGATGTGTTGATGAAATAAAGTGTATCAAGAGGACAAATTTAAATATAATATTATTTCAGTTCCTATAAATATTGTAAGTTTGTTCAGTAAAGTAACATACAAACGTTTTCGATATACTTTGTTTAAAAAATTGATCAAAAGCAAGCTCCCATATGAGTTAAACAAAAACACCTGGCGGCAAAAATGAATACTTGATTCAAGATTGTTGTGTTTTTTTTTTGTTTTTTTTGTTTTTGTGAGGCAGCTGCACCTTTTGATTGAAACCGCTCTCGCAAACAAGTTAACTACTTACAATATCAAATTAAAAACTATGTTTACTTTTTTTTAAACTCACCTTCCAAGCCTTTTATTATGATGGTTGTCAGACAATCGTATCTTCTGATCAAAGCACTTTGTTGCAGTGGGCGTTATTTTCAATCCAGGTTCTCAGAACAAGTACTGTATGATGTTTCTCTGACTTTTATGGGCCTTTTGTTTTTTCATGAAATTACCATTTGTTAGACAGTGCAGTAATTCAATTTGAAGCAACTAGGGCTTAGAAATAATTTTAGTTGATTAAGTTCAAGCGTAGGGGGAAGTTTCAAAACTTTTAATCCGTTAAATCTTGCTAGGATTCGTATTGAATTTGAAATTCCGAACTTTAATATATAAAGGATTCTAGTCGTATTCTAAATTTAGAATTCGAATATTCAAAGTCAATTCAAATATTCTTATTATGTGAAATTTAATTCAAAATTGAAATCTAAAAGTCAAACTTTTAATAGTTAACTTTTTATTAAGTTAGTATAAATAAGTCCATCATTTTATTTAACAAAATATTCTTGCAATTTAAATTTATAATGTATTATTTATTTAAACTTTATGTAATAACTTATTTTTATTGTGTTCAATTTAAATACACGTGTGTGGATATAGAATTAAGCTTCATTTCATATTAGTGCTCGTTTAAAAATATTTTTAACAAAACATTATATTTAATTTTGATTTGGTTCGAAACATTTGAATTATTAGATTTAATATTTGGATTAAATTCGAGTTTTTTATAATTAATAATCAAAGATTCGGATACAATTAAAAATTTAAAATATTTTACTAAAACAGGTTAAAATAAATTAGGCTAATTATTCAAACAACCAAAAAACCTATAATTCGTATTTAAGGGTTTATTTATCCATTTAGTGCCAAATTATTATAGTATGAAAGCCATAGTTATTACAATTATTCATTTTCCTGAACCATAACCTCTAAATTAATACTGTTTCTAATCCTAATTCAATATTTAGATTTCTGAGATTCAAATAATAAATAAAAAAATACTTAATATTTGTTCTTAAAAATCACAATCCTTAGCTAAAAAAATAAATTATTAACTAAATAATAAAATAACGAACTCATTTCAGACCACGTTGAAAAGAGCCCTTTGAAAATTCCCCTACCAAGGATGATATTAACAAAACTAGGAATTGGCATGAACAAGTGGATATTATTTGACGAGAGCGCAGCTTGTATATTTTGTTCAGCCATTATTTATTAAAAGAGCTTGTGAAATAGAGATACAAATTAGACACCATTCCCTGTATTTTAGTTTTAAAAAAAAGTGTAGGCCTATTCGGTATCAAATAACATTTTAACCAAAATCATATAATAAATTGAGCATTTTTATAATGGTATTTTGGGGGACAATCATTCTAGACGTAAATTAGACAGGTTTTTTTACAAAAATAATGTGTTATTGAATAGCGAGAATAAATCAGATCTGTTAAATGTATCGATCAGTGGCGTGGCGTGGGATGTTGCTAGGTTAAGAGGCTTTTGTAAAAACCGTACTTGCGGATTGTTCTCATCACTCGGTAGATGACTCATTAGCCACCTATCGATGAAAGTACATTCCCATGTAGAGCAAAACCTATACATGGATTGGTCAAATGGGGACCAAATGCAAGAAAACATGTCACTGGTAATGTTTTAACAAACTGTGATCACCCTGGAAACACTTCACGACACGCCACTGGTAGCCATATATATATATATATATATATATATATGGACTGTATATCGTTACCATATACATGTATATAGGCCTATAGAGCCTATGAGTTATCATATAACTTATATATATGGCATTTAAGTTATATCATTACAATATATATGTATATCCATATATATTATATACAGGGTGTATATTGATTTGTTCCAAATATTTTAGGGACGTATTCCCATCGAACAAACACTAAGAAAAGATCATACAAACTAGAAAAGCTTAGTTTTAAAGTTATTAAAGATTTTTCTTGAAGATGGATTGGTCGTGGGGGATCTATTGAACTGCCTGCTCGATCACCAGATTTGAACCCGATGGATTTTTCTCTCTGGGGAAATTTAAAGTATATTGTTTACGCAACTCCTGTGCCTGATATTGACGTTTTAAGAGAGCGTATCGTAAATGTATGTGAGAAAATACGTAACACCATAGGTGTTACTCAACAGAGTACGACAAAGCATAAAACGCAAGCTCAGAGGATGCATCGAAGCAGGAGAACACCATTTTGAACAGTTTTTGTAACACAATGTTCTGTCTTGTGCTTATGTTAAACTTTGTCATGTTTAATTGAATTACTTCTTCTGTTGGATTGCTTATTTATTAACTGAACAAAAAAAATCCTCCTATCTCAAAAACTAAGCGGTTCTAGATCGATGTTTATATGGACATTTCCTAGTGTTTGGTTGATGGGAAAACGCCCCTAGAATATTTGACACCAAATAATATACAAGCTGTATATATAATGAAAGGGATAGGTTATGGGAAATTATTGTTGAGAACGACACCCTGATACAATAAATACAACCATTGAAGAGTACAGGGGAAAAGGGGGAAGTTCAAATTTTAACTCAAATTGAGTTAGTGCCGCCATCTGATAAACAATCATGAAACCTTTCTAATGCACTCTCTTATATGGTATAAAGAGGTCTCTGTCATATTTAAAATAATTTAAAATGGTATTTGTTGAGGCTCTTATGAGATTTGAAATGTTAATGTTGTTGTTCTGGAAAATAAATGTAATATGACTTCCCCTCTTTTTTTGCCTCATACACTTCGATTTAATATGTACGACATAATTATTTTTACAGAACCTTGATTACTTCAGTAGATACATTTAGTAGACCCTGATCACGAACTTGTGCACCTTTAAGCAGGAATTTTTAATTTTTGCTCAGTTAATTAAAAATTGGATTGTAATCAAAGCAATACTACAATATATCAAAAATGAATTGTCCATCTGTTACTATATCATGTAAAAGAAAGAATAAAATACCTCGGACGTCTGATTAACATATGAGCTAATTAATATTTACGTCCACCATTTTGTTTCAAGATGGCGGTTACAAAACACTACCTTTCGGCCTTTTTCTCCGATTCTGCATATTGGATTTTCCTTGGACCAACTTTGAAAGGTTCATATATATATATTAACACCGCATCTTACTACCCGTTCGGGTTATACGCCTATGCACTAATTACACTAACGTGTTAGGGATTAAGACGGTTTTTGATTTAGTGGAAGTGCACCCGCATTTGCGTGGAGGGATATTGTAAAACTATTAAGGGAAAACCACCCTCAGTGCACCCGATCGGAATCGAGCCCCGATCTCCCCATCTTTGGCTGTCCAACATGAGTGTAGCGGGTTAGACCACGCGGCCACCAATGCGGGTTTCCTACATACAGATACATATTATAAGACAACCCGTGTGAAGAACGAATAGTTAAATATTGAGTTATACCTATCTATTCTAGGTACATTATTAGTTATTTGTGAATAAAATATTTTACTAAGGAATATGTTTATTGGTATTTGAGGTACTTAATAGTTATTTATATTAGGCTGGCCAATATATCTTCCTTCGTGTGGGTTTATTATCCTGTGTACACTTTGAAATCTTTCAAAAAAACACTTCTTCTCATTTCACCCTCATAAGGGCTGACTTTTGATAAACTCCAAAATATGTCTGACCTGTTACCTTAATAAAAACCTTCCTGCCAAGTTTTATCTTTCCAGCTCAAATCGGTTTGTAATATGTAGAAAAATCACCCCCTTTCATAGGGGCTGAACTGCGAAAATCCCCCAAAAAAACCTCTAGCCTTCTATAGTTTACATAAAAAGTAAAAATGACTGATACCATAATTTTAATATCTTGGACGGTTAGTTCTCAAAAACGAAATTATAAGTTAAATTAGACTCCACCTGGGATCAATCCATGTTTCCCACCCTTACCGCCCCCTGGAATTAAAGTTGGCCTCCCTGGTCACTCAGGCAATAAGTGAAATAAATGGCTCGCGTCCTTTTACAAACAGTTTGCCAGAAGAGCTATCGCCGATCAGCCCAAGAGAAAATGTCCACCCCTACCCGTTCTAGCCCCCCGGTCCTTAAGCCGCACCGAAAACAATTACGAATGTTTTCCGCACCTACACTCACCCAGCTGGAGCTTATCAGGATTCGCGATCTCAAAATTCGCCAAAAGAAAGAGAGAGAAACACAAGTCCTAAGATTGTTCCATACCCGCTTCTCCCATCTCTTTCTATCCCCATTTACAATAATTATATCGCAGAAGCGGGCAAGTTAAACTAATCATTACCTCTCTAATAAGATGGACTGAACGGCGCAACCATCTGCCCACCATTATCTTTATTGGAATGTGTCCGCCGAGTTGAAAGGATTATAAATAATTCGGAAGGGTGCGCCGGATTGCATATTCTGATAGCGTGTTTCGACAATGGAAAAAGTTAACTGTAATAATTTTAGTTCTTTTTGTGTGTGTGTTGACCACATTGTGGGCCCCTCAGTGGCTGTAGATGGCCAAATGATTGTGGCGACCGTTACTGATAGAGTTTATGGCGATTTTTTTTAACCAGTATGTTAGTAAAGTCCAATTTTCATACGAAGGACCTTTCAGCAAAATAAAAACTTTTTTGCTGTCAGTATTTATTACATTTTACTATATTATTAGTATTATATTTTTATAGTTATTGATAATACCTATCAAAAGTGATAGCTTCGGATTACCTGGCTTGGCGTATGAACACGTTTGAGTATAAAATACAGTTTGATTTTAAAAGAAAGCCAATTATTTGAAAATTGGAGGCTCGTGTTACCACATTGGCGTAAAAAGTATATTACAATTTGTAGTCCAGTTAGTTAATAATGTAAAGCAATAAGTAAGTATCGGTGTAAGCTGTTGATTACTTTTAAATGAACATTTAGTTATGAAATAAAATAAAATATAATTCTAGTGACTTTCAATCAATTTTGGTGGTCAAGAATGTGTTTCCTATAAAATCAAGGTTAAGTAACTTTTTTAGCTGTCGGATAAGTTTCTTCCTGTGAAAATTTGACTTTAACCAGCAGATGGTTGCTATAATTTATATTGGTTGCTACTTATAATCGCTACCATTTGCTGTTCATCTTTGTTAATTCTGTTTTTCAGTCTCATTATGTAGTCTATGGATTGAATTTCATTTGTTATTATTTCATTATAAATAATTTATAGAATTAAACCAATACTAATGTCCACGTAATTTAACTCTAAATTTATAAAATGTAGCTCAGAATGTGTTTCAAGTTTGCACTTTTGTATCAGTTAATTCGGTTGATTTAATTAATTCAATTTTACATTAGTTTTCATGTATCAGAGGCATGTTTACTAATTAAAAATAATTGAATACCAGCAAAGTGTTCTTAGTCATTATATTAAAATTTGACAAGGGTAAAATTAATACTATCAAATAAATATAAATGTTTTAGAAATAATAAAATCTAACTTCACTTTGATAAAATCGTATTAAATTTTTTCTGGTTGACCCAGAAATAAACAGAATTTAATTGCTTCCTTTCATTACTTTATTTAAATCATTTCTCTGACTATAAAACTAATACCTTTACATTTAGAAGAAAGGTTGATGATAAACTCATTATTTACAATAATAATAATAATAATAATAATAGTAGCAATAATAATAGACAAACATTACAGTAAAACACCGTTAGACCGAACCCTTGCAGTCCAAAATTCCGATTATTCTGAAAACAAATTTTGTAAAGTGAGGGGGTAGGGGAACAAATTAAGTCAACTTAAATATATTTAATTGATAAAAAGACTCTTAAGTTAAAATAAAATTGATAGACACCGTGATGATAAATGCTAAATATTTACATGCTGTAGTCAACCTTATGTGTTTTCCTGTAATTAAAAATAGTTACAGTACTTTAAACAACATGTATCGTAAATAAAAAACTACAGTACATGCTACGTGTTCTATATCAGTTAAATGAATGTAATTCTATAAAACTTATTCTAACTGTAATTTAAGATTTGTAAAAATATTCGGTTTCCCCGCCAATCCTTTAGTATTCTACCGCTTAGTCCGAATGTTCATTAAACCGAACAAGCCTCGGTCCAAATTAGTTCAGATTAAGAAGCTTCATGTGTATTTTAGACCGCGCTACACTTCAAACCAGGAACCCAACGATATTTCGGCTTCACTTAGCCACGGAGATTTAACATGATGACCCGTTCCCTTGGGCGCTGTTCTCTTATATAATTTAGTACAGAATTATGTACAAGTCAACTATTACCATGTGAACGAGCAATAATCATGCCTGCTATTGAAAAAACAAGTAAATATCGCGGAAACTTGTGCCTAATTTGGTAGTAGCTCCTAGTTTTCATCGATATTGAACTACACACTTATGAACAGAGAAAGATACAAATTGTCTTTCGTCAGCAAATTAAATAGTGATTTTTTTGTCTTTTAAATAAAAGTTAAACTATTTATCATTGTTTTGAAAATTAATTTGATAGAAGTGGTTTTAGTTAAACGTCTTTATATAGGCCTGTGTATATTTTAAATATAACTTTTTCTTTTTTTTCAAAATATACATTATACTTTTAAATTAGAGATGGTTCGAAGTCTTTATGTCTTGAATCAAAATATTTCATTTTCTTTTGAACTTTTAATCAAAATTCTAATCCTTGAATCTTTAAAAATTTTGCAACATTTGGTCCAAGTGAATATATTTAAAATTAAATTTTAAAAAGTTGGTATAAGCTTGGTGTCGCTGACAAATGCTATTTTGTTAGAAATAACTAGTACGTTATTTGAAGAAAGATAACATTTTCTGAGTAAATTAATTATATTTATACAATTTTGTTCTTTTTTTGTGTGTGATTTTGTTATTTTATCAACTAGTAAAGTCTATAATTCCTTCTACAAATTGTTTAAAATTGTTATTTTTATGTCAAGGTCTTAAGAATTATTGTATTCGAGATAATTTGGGAGATATTTATGAGTCGCGAATCTTATAATAGTCGAAGGATTCAAGAATTCGAGCATCCCAAGAATTCGAGCATCCCACCTATACATTTTTTCTAGCACCGTCTCTTAATACTGGTTATATGCTTGTCGCTTATGTGCTAATAATGCTAATGGTTGGGATTATTATTATTATTATTATTATTTAGCACCGCGTCTTACTAACCGTTCGGGTTATACGCTTAAGTATTAATTACGCTAATGGATTAAGAATAGGTAAGGTTGAATTTAGATGAAGTGAACCTGCATTTGCGTGGAGGGAGGGTGGAAAACCATTTAGGAAAAACCACCCCCAGTTCACCCGACCGAGATTCGAACCTCGATCTCCCCGTCCTCGACAGTCAAGCTCAACACGACTAGCGCGTTAGCCAACTACGCCCCCGAGGCGGGTTTGGGATTAGTAAGTGTACCCATATTTGCGTGGAGGGAGGGTTGAATACCATTTTGAAAACCACCCTCAGTAGGCCTACACATAACCGAGATTCGAACTTCGATCTCCCCGTCATTGGCAATCTATAATAATCTAACCCACCTCGGTGGCGTAGTTAGCTAACGCGCTGGTTTCGTGTTGCGCTAGACTGTCGAAGACGGGGAGATCGAGGTTCGAATTTCGGTCGGGTGAACTGGGGGGATTTTCCCTAAATGGTTTTCCACTCTCCCTCTACGTAAATGTGGGTTCACTTCTTCTATATTCAACCTTCTCAATTCCTAACCCATTAGAGTAATTAGTACTTAAGCGTATAAACCGAATGGGTAGTAAGACGTGGTGCTAAGTATTATTATTATTATTACTATTATTATAGTCTACTGCAAGAGTAGTGCGTTAGACCACGTGGCCACCGAAGCGGGTCCAGTCCATACTGTTAATTTAAACATACACAAACTATTTTCTGAAATTAACTAGTTTTTTGTTGGTAGCTCTAACTATTTTCAAAATACAAATGAACACAATGAATGTATCCACATCGTAATTTCCATAGTAGCTATACTTCACTGACTAGTGCATGATAGACGCCATCATTATTTTAATATTTTCATCTACGGAATTAAGTAAGAAAACATCACAATTGTATGTCGGGCAGGGTCGTGTCTTGGAGTGTTGCCAAGGAAAGCAGAGCTCGTTAAAACTATACCTGTGAATTGTTCTCCCCTAAACGGTCCCAATTTGACCCATCATAAATAGTTTTTACTCTGTATACCTCATATTAGATTGTATGTTCGTTGATACATGGTCAAACAGTGTTCTAATGAATGATAAAAACAAGCTCTGCTTACCCTGGCGACACTCCAAGACACGCCAATGTTATGAAGCATAATTAGGTCCAACACCCCTACTACTCGGACCCTATACTCCATTCACGGTAGGAATTACTCTCTGAAAGCTCTTTTTTCCTACCCAAATCCTACTATATAATAGCTTTCTGGTAGGGAAAAAGGCCTTTCAGAAAACAATTCCTACGCTGAACAGACTTTAGGTCTGCTCAGGTTCATTTATTCCCTCAGCCCCTCCTTTTAGTCCCATCATGCCCTGCGGTCACCTTGTTTCTAAAACAGACGAGCTATCAACGGCGCGCAGCACAGTAAACAACTTTTAGGATGGAGCGAGTGAGATAGCAATCTTGAACCCATCAGATCTTAGGCCAGCTCGCAGGTATTGGGCGTCGCGTAAAGATGTGCCTGACCCGTTCGCAAGTACAGGATATCTAAAATATTATGTGCCCTGATCCGTTCGCATGTACGGGTGTCGCTAAAAGACGTTCCCTGACATATTAACAGGTACGGGTGTCACTAAAAGATGTTCCCTTACCTATTAGCAGTTACAAGGCTTCTTGAGTAAAGATGTTCTCTGACCTATTCTCAAGTACAGGAAGTCTTGAAAAGATGTGCATTGACTCGTTCGTCACAAAAATACGGGCCCGAGCCCTGTATATAATCCTCTTTCACGATGACTCTCGATGGGGGAATCCTCAGGTGACGTGGCATGGAGGGAGGGATACAAAGAGGATTTTGATGAGAGGATACTTTTAAAAAATATACCATTTTTAGTGGTCAGTATTTATAGTATTTTACTATATTATTAATATTATTTTATAGGTACTGATATTATCCATTTAAAAAAAATGACAGTTGAATATCACACCAAATGATGTACAAATACGTGGGAGTAGATTTAGTTACCTGTATAACTGTCAGATAAGGTTCTTCCTATACAAGTTATACCGTAGCTTAAACTGTAGAGTACATGTGAATTGCTCTCATCATTCAGTAGAACACACATTGGACAGTTATCAACGGAAACATATTCCTATGTGAAGTGTGTAAATCAGAATGATTGTTCAAATGGGAATCATATCACAGGTAACTTACAGTTATAACAAGCTCTGCTTAACCTGGCAACACTTCACGCCCCGCCTACTGGAAGCCTCCCACTGACCAGCTTGAAAAATCAACAGAGGGGATCAATAATATCCTACCGCTGTTTGATGGGGGTGGTTTTTCCTAAATGGTTTTCCACTCTCCCTCCACGCAAATGCGGGTTCACTTCCTCTAAATTCAACCCTCACCATTCCTAATCCATTAGCGTAAAACCCGAACGGGTAGTAAGACGCGGTGCTAAAAAAATAAATAAAATTATGTGTCGGTAAGAACAAATAAACTACTATTATTGATAACTGCTACATTAGACATCTTAGCTCATTTTAATTTAGTATAATGTCTTGCCCCCACCGGTGAGCGTGTGTACTAAACGTCAGGCTCACCAGTTACTGTGATGTTGGTGTTTTAAGGGAGTAGTGTAGGAGACAAGAGAAAAGGTGTTTTTACAGTTTTTATAACAAAATATTTTTTTTTTGTCCAAACAAATAAAATATTGCTCCAGTAGAAACATTGAGTCTAATTTTCTTCACATTATGATCTCAAGAGTTGTTGAATATCTGGCATTAGCATAGCGGCATTAGATGAGAAACTTTTTAAATGAACAGAAAAAGTTGTCAATAAATTCTAGGTCAACCTCTACAGATATTCAACAACTGTTGACATCACCATGTGAAGAAAATTTAACTCTTATGTTTCTTCTGAAGCAACATTTTATTTATTTTGGCAAAAAAAAAAAAAGTTTTGGCAACAAAAACTTTACAAAAACACGGCCCTTAACTCGCGTTCCCAACATCCCCTCCTTAAGTTCCTGTATAGTGAATACAACACCATTGTATTTCGGAAATATTTCATTAGATGAGAGTAAAAAGGCAACCGGAAATGAGTGATAGTTTTATGTTTCTTGTCCGGATGTAGGGTTATTTAACCAAAGAGATAGGGTGAGTGTCTCGTACAACTACCCCCCCTGCCTTTTCCCTCAACTCACCCCTTAAACAAATGGACGCGTGCTTTGATTATAATCTGAGATTGTAATTTATTTATTGTTCGAACTTTAGAGCGACTGATCCGTTGTTTTATAAAGTGGTATTATATAATACCACTTAAGTGAGAAGTAGTTGCGATCGTTATCAACTAATGGGTGGCGGAAATAGTTACTTAAATAGATGGGTCCTTGGCCAAATTAAGGGTATCACCTACTTGGAGGGAAATATACCACCGTATCTCCTAAAGTAAGATGGGACATTTGTCATACTGATGTAGTCTCTGATTTTTCTAAATTTTTTTTAGTAAAGAAATGCAACTTTAAAGAAGATACACTCTTTATTTAAATACTATACCATTTCAAATACCTTCTCAAAATAATCAGAGTTTTGTCAAATTAATTAGTATGTCATATTAAATTGTCATATAAAGTCAAGTCACGACTTAAGTATAGCTAAGTGACAGCTAGGAAAAGCTACTCTGTATCCATTCACCAAACCGTATGATCAGAAAGTTCATATTTTATTGATTTGTCGTAGCTTTTGGCAGTCAAAACTTTCACAACAAACATTCTGTTTTCAAATAAAATAAAAACGTTTTGTTTCTAAACGAATATTTTGCATGGCTCCTTCTGTAAGTTACAAAAACATATCAATTAATTTTAGTGACCCGTTCGTTATAAGAGGACACAAGTGTTAATATAATACTTATAAATTTATTATTTCATGTAGGCCTACTATAATATCTCTTGTTGCCACAACCGTGAAACAAAAAACATAATAGTTTAATTTATATATTTGGTACTTTTATCATAGACATAATTTATTGGCTCTATCTAATACCACGAATTTAAAAAAAAACTTTTGGGTGTAGGCTTACTACCCACCATTTAAATAACAACTGCCTTATCTGGCTGATTTTAGATTGTATATATCCGAAAAGGCCACTCCAACCCACCCCTCTAATAAAATGGTTAATTAATCCTAGTAGAAAGTCAATTATAAATATTCAAAACTTAAATTAGGAATTATTCATAAACCACGTAGCGTTGTTGGGAGGGGGGAGCTCTAATGATTACAGGGTGTTACATTGAAGGAGGGTGCGTACATCACAGTGCTACGTAACACAGATCTTATAATTTCTAATGTTAACAAAATAATATTATTATTCATGTTTTCACCTTTAATAAACATACTTATAGATAACTTCTTATTTTGATTCTTATTAAATCTGAGTCCCTCTTTTAGTGTCACAAAAGCTTCCCTGTGAAATAATGACGTTCACTCTTGATGTGAAAAGTTACGTACACAGGTTGGAGGGGAGATGTTAGGGTATACTTTGTGTTACATTGGAGTGAGTGGGNGTCAAAATTAAGGAAAAGGGCCTATACCAGCAAGTCTTGACAGGACTGTACTAAAATACTGTTTCCACCCACTAACTATTCATTTGGCCACTCACATACACAAAATACAGCGATACCTCGAGTTTTGTCGCTTCGTTCTTTCGTTGGGTTTCAATTATTATTTAAACACGTTTCCAAATTTCGTCGCTTGCTTCGCTTTTTCGTTGCATTTCGTCACCACCACGCGCCATCTTGTTTCTTTAGTCATTCAGTCTTAAAATATAAGTTTTTCGGTGTGTACTTTTTTTCGAAATTGTCCTCATTGAATTATAAATTGATAACTAAATATAAACATAAACACCACCAGTAGACATGCTGAAGAAAGCGTGAGTCTCGTCTAATTTAGTTTGCCGGTGACGGGAATAGAGGGGTTTAGAATCCCATTTCGGGTTTATTGAGGGTGGTTTTTCTTTAATGGTTTTTCATCCCCCCGCCACGCAAACTCGGGTACTTTTCCTCTAAATTAAACCTTATTATCCTTAAAACATTAACGTAATTATTTCATGCTGTGCGTACAGCCTGGACGGTTAGTAGGATGCGGTGACAAAAAAAACCTCTAAAATTATATCCCGGTTATTGGGTTAATATTCGGTTAGTTCTAACGGTTAATAAGGCACGGCGCACTGAATAATGTTTTGCTGTCCAAATTCATTATAAAAGAGTGTTGACAACTTTACACGAACAATCAGAAGATCTGGTGATTTCTTCTTTAATAATGAAAATAAAATATATCCTTCCTATTTTCAATGTATTTTCTAGAGGTGTTTTATTTAAAAAATAAAATAATGTTGTAACAAGCAAAGGGCCGACGGCAGTACAAGCGAATTATTCTTCTTAACGTTCCTTCCGCCTACATAATATGAGTCATTATTTTCCTTGACTACTAAAACTGGTTTAATACTTGGTATTTTATCGTACCTTTAATCTACTTCTTGATTAAAATCGAACTTCTATCAACTCAATTTGGCACCTGAAATTTGAATAGGCCTATCTGTAGAGCAATGACGTGTCGTGGATTGTTGCCAGGATAAGCAGAGCTTGTTAAAATTGTACCTATGTTAGCCGCCCCAAGGTCCCCATTTGACCAAACGTATGTAGTTTCTGCTCTACACACCTCACATGGGAATGGATTTCCGTTGATACCCGGCGAATGAGTGTTCTACTGAGTGATGAGGACAAAAATTCGCAAATATCTTCCTCGGTGGCCACATGGTCCAAGGCGTCACTCTCGCAATAGACTACACTGCTGATGACAGGGTGACAGGGGTTCAATTCCCGGTCGGGTGTTCTGAGGGTGATTTTACCTTAACTGTTGTCCACTCTCCCTAAACGTAAATGAGGGTACCTTGCTCATTCCTAACTCATCCAGCGTAATTACTACATATGAGTATAATCTGAACAGGTAGTAAGACGCAATGATACTACTTCTACTAATACCCCCAACTTAAGGGCAGTGTTTTTGCAATTGTTATAGCAAAACATTTTTTGGCCGAAATAAGTAAAATTTCAGTAGAAACATAAAAGTTGAATTTACTTCGCATGGTGACCTCAATATCTCTTGAATATCTGACAAGGCTGTCCTGGAATTTAATGAAAACTTTTTATCTTAATTTAAAAAGTTTATCATCTAATACAGCCATTTTCATGACGGATATTCAGGAACTGTTGATATCACTATGTGAATAAAACTAAACTCTATGTTTATACTAGAGAAATATTTGATTTATCTTGGCCAAAAAAAAATGTTTAGCTAGAAAAACTGCAAAAACTTTTCCCTTAATTTGTGCTCCCTACACTTTCACTTTAACCTGGCAAGTTGTTTGCTAACCTCCTTTCATATTTTATAAACTCGACTGCTATTCGAAGAACATGAACCCCCACGCACAACTTGGATACTTGACAATAGGAACATCAAGCCCCGTTACTCTGAGTGAGAGTGCGTTGTTGTGATGACAGTTCAGATCCTTGACAAGGCTATTAGTCGAGTCTACAAAAGGTTTTCCAAAGGGCGTCTAGAAAATCCCTGAATGACAAAAGCTTCCACTTAACTGATATTCTAAAGTCCATACATATTAGTGGTGTTAGTAGCTGACAGATGGCAGAAGATTTTGATTGCAAACATTGGTTGAAAGTCGCTAATGTTAACCGATGTGGAAATAATTAATAGTTTCTTAGCATTAATATGTTATTAATAAAAAATGTTAAGAAACGCTTCTAATAATACTTCGCTAAATATTTCTGTATAATTTAGTTTTTCTTAGATTATCGAAATAACAAAATATATTAATAAAACTATTGTATTTTATGTTTCGCTGATGTGGCAACAATAAATATTATAGTGTATGAAATAATCAACTAAAAAGTATGCTATTCACACTTGTATCTTCTTATAACTATCCACCATAAATTAGAAAATAGATATCCAAAATAAAATTTTTTGAAGTAAAACATTTTAATTTTGTAAACAGATGCGCATGAACACAGTCGAATACGGTTTGTATGACGTCATCAACGGGCTTCATTTCGTCTGGCTGGCCATATTAATTTGTGAACATGCAGGTGCACTTTGTATTAATTCAACCTTCCTTAATCTTAATAATTTAGCGTAGTTAGTACATATTATGTTTATAACCCAAACGGTAGTAAGACGCGGCGTTAAAAAAAATTGAGATGAATTAGAAATATTGGCAACGCACTTTGGTAAATAAATATTATATGTATGGCCTATAGGCTTTTAAGTTATACCAATGTATAATACATATTGGTTTTTTGTATAGGTCATACATATATTAATATAATAGAATATATGTATATAAGTACCCTAGTATAATAAATAATTCTTATTATTGCTTTAAGGATTGCAATGATATAGGCTTGTATCATATTAGTTGATAAATGTAATTGCTTTATGTTTAAGATATATTATTGATGAATAATAGTATATGTTTAACCTATAGGCTCTATATCATTGTATATTACTGTTCATTAAATGAAGTTAAAATAAATATATTTCATCGCAGTCCATAAAATAATTATGTAGGACTATTATAGAGAAAAAATATGTTCTTAGAAAAGTTGATCTTCCCTATTTTATTCTATTTAAGCATTTAAATATAATTTTTATAGTAGGTTTTATTTGACTCATTAACCACCCCATTTAAAGTAATTTTGAGTAGGTCTACTTATTTATCCTTATTTTGAGATAAATAGGCCATGCTACAAGCTCGCGCCAAAACACACACATTTATTTTTAGGACATAATATTTTAAAGAAACAATGGCGGTGGGGGTGGCTTGAGGTATGAATATACAAAAGCAGTTTTATTAATTACTAGATACTGTTCTTCCTACAAGAATCTTAATTTTTAGGCCTGTTGGTTTCGATGGTAGGCCTATACAAGTGACTGGGCTAATCTCAAATTATATCAGGGCTAAATAAATATTTGTAAATTATTATTTATTTTTTAGCATCACGTTTTATGCCGTTTGGGTCATACACATATATAATAATTACGCTGACGGTTTTAGGGATTATGAAGGTTATATTTAAAGGAAGTGTACCCACGTTTGCGTGGATGGCGAGTATAAAACCATTTATTAAAAAATTCTCAGTACACACAACCAGTATTCTAACCTTGGTATCCCTGTCATCGGCAGTTCAGTCTATTAAGAGAGTGACGCCTTTAACCATGCAACCACCGAAGCGGATATTTGTAAATTGTAAATTTTTTGCTATGAGCGGCATCTGAACTAAAGGACATATTGACTAAACTGTGTAAAGAAACACTTATACTTTTAAATCAAATACTTTTACTTAAACAATTATAAAGTAAAATGTTACTAAAAAAAGTTCATTTAGTTTCGTAAAACATTTTAGTAGACCCAATTCCCCACATATAAGAATACATTTAAATTATATTTCAATTTGAAATGAAGTGTGAATATTAAAATATGGGCCTAAGTTTACTTAGAAAATGCAAAAATACTATAGGCCTACAATTTATTTAAAATTGTTTGTTCTAGATGTATTAACCAAATAAACGGAAAACGTCTAAATTAATTATTTTAAAACCAAAATTACAATATAAAAACAGATTTAAAAAAATATATACGAGCTTAGGATTATTACATGTAAAGCTTTTAAATTAGCTAAACCATACTAAAAACAACTCCCTGAATTAAATGTACAAAGTTCCGCCTTTTGTTTTAATGCATTATATTCATACAAGCCATCCTCTTTTAACATTTAATTACGTAATTTGAGCGTTGTGTAATCAACTAACTGAAGTTGTATCAAAATATTGATAAATGGGATCAAAGGTTTGCCCTTAAAAGGTAGACCGTGAGGGTGGGATCAGTCATATAATAAGCCTAGCGATCTTTTTATTTAGTTTTTGTTCATTTAGATAGCACAGACTGGTGGACGTTGTTTAAACTTCTGTAATGTAGTGAAATACCCTCAGTTGACGTTTACAATCAGGATTTGAACCAGAAACACTAAACGGTGATTTAAAAGGTGCGGTGACCCGCTTCAGTGGCAGCACGGTCTAAGGCAAGGATGGGCAAACTACGGCCCGTGGGCCAGATACGGCCCGCCACCGGTGTGTTCAATCCACCCCAGGGGATAAGCCATTTAAATATGTTGCGTTGTGAAGAAGGCTTAATTAAACATGGAAAAAAATTGTATTTTTATAGAACCATTTTACCAACCTGGTAAATCATGCCCAAAATATATAGACATATTTGAGTATTAATAGTAATGCGACCCGCCTCGATGGCGTAGTTAGCTAAAGCGCGCTAGTTTCGTGTTGAACTAGACTGCGTAGGATGGGGAGATCGAGGTTTGAATCTCGGTTGGGTGAACTGTGGGTGGTTTTTCCTAAATTTTTTCCACTTTCCCACCACGCAGATGTGGGTTCACTTCCTCTAAATTAAACCTTCCCAATTCTTAGCCCATTAGTGTAATTAATACTTAACCGTATAGCCCGAAAGGGTAGTAAAACGCACTGCTTGATAAATAAAAAAAATTAGTGCAAATAAGTGTTTTTAACCGTGAAACTTAGGGAACGTGATCCTATAAACCGACTTACTGATGGGCATCTTTCGTCTCTCTTGAGAATATACTCGCAGTTTCACTAATCTCACACCATCATATCAATCTTGTGAAATAACTTAAAAACATACTAAGCCCATGGCCGCGTCTAGGAGGAGGAAGAGGGCAATTGCCCTGGGCCCCACATTCCAGAGGGCCACATTTCCCCCAAAAATTATTAAATAAACTACAGTTATTATTCTAAATTTCGTATCAAATAGTGTACAGATAATTAACATCAATAAGTATTCGCTTAGTGATAGGATTCCATTCCAGATTCCTGAAAACCCTAACTTTATGTAATTTAGGATTTACGTTATTCGAGTAATGTGCTGCATTGTACTACAGCTGTCGGTCCACAGACAACTAACAGTTCATTGGTGCAAAGAGGAATTTACTTATGTAACTTAATTTGTTTGAATTTAATAAAGAACAATCATTTAAGGGGCTGATCAATATTCAATAAAATATGAGAAGTTATTAAGTATTTAAGATAAGTATACTATAATGGCTTGATGCTAGAACTGAAAAACTGACGTACAAATGGGGGCCTCCGATCTTATTTTATTTTGCTCCGGGCCTTGCATTTTATTAAATAGGCCCTGACTAAGCGACTAAGATATTCGTTTGTTTTGCATTCTCAATGTATTTAAACCTTTTCATATTATATTATTTAAACTGAAAAGTGACACCAAGACACGGGAATCGAACCCAGGACCTTTGGCTAGGAAAGCCAATACTCTACCACTAGGCTATCCAGGAATCGTCCCGTGCCACAGGGTCATTCTTCACTCATGTTATAAGGCAGAGTCTGTGATGGACGCGTGAAAAATATATGTGAGCTAAGGTTAATACTCTTACAGTTTTTATGACAAAAACCCATTCTGACCAAAATGAATGTGAGTGTTGTTTGAGTAGATGGGCTTAGTTGAATTTTTTACACACGTCATGAGCTTCGCAAAATTTAAGCAAAACCTTTTCTCTTCATTTAAACAGTTTCTGTTCAAATGTCAATATGCTTTTGACCAATATTCAAGAACTATTGTGATTACTGTGTGTAGAAAATTAAACTAAACGTAGCTACATTTGCATAAGGGAAGGGGTCGAAAAACATTTGGGGGGGAAAAAACACCTTCTGTACACTTAACTTGGATCTAAACCACGACCTCCTTTCTCCGGAAAACTAAACTTCATAATTTGAAGAAAGCATGAGTCATATTTTTTTAGTGATTAGATCCTAATCATACTTTTATTTCATTACTCGCAATCTCGCACGGCGTTGCCCGTGACCTACTGTGTACTGTGGTATAAGAATAATATACCCCCCCCCCATTGGTGCCCGATTTCAAATAGAAACATTTATCTCTGAAACGTAATTCTAAACTAGATTAAAAATATTTTCTTCAAAAATTTGTTAAAAATAGCCTAATTAAAAATTTAAAAATCCGGCTTAGAGGTGCATATGGACCCCCTTTTTTCCACCTATGCTAAAAATTTCATATCTCTGCGTGGCGTAGATTTGGCTGGGCAGCGCACACAAACAAACACAAACACTTCCTTTTATCATTATATAGATGAGCGGATATTTCTAACACTTATTCAGGTAATTTCTTTTAGCTCAATAAAAGTGATTTAGTCTTTTAAACATCTTTATTTTTAAAAAAAGATTTGATAAAATTGTATTTATTTGAATGTTTTGAATAGTTTTACTTATAGGCACGATTTAAAAAAAATTGTAGTAGACCTATTGATTAAGAATTTCCATAAAAGTGTAAGTGCATACATACATATAATGGTATTTACATTCTATAAAAGGATTTTATTGACATTAATATTGAGACTTACCAAAACTTGAGTGAAAATAATCACCTTGTGAATGCTTAAATTGGCTATTGCATGATTGTTGCCGCCATTTTATCTGAAGACCTACAAAATGGCACGTGTTAAAGGAACATATACTTCCCTGTTAAGTCCAATTTGAAATGTAGAAGCGAGGAAATATACCGTTACATACTAATAATTTTAATTTTCTTGGTTTTTAGGAAAAATACTAGCTAGAATAGGATTCTAGTATTAAAAATAATATAAGGCATTTACATAAAGTTTCAAAAGCTACTTTCATGCATTCATAATTCAAGCCATATCATCCATAGCCGTAACACTTGATAGATCCTATCCATATCTACAAAATTACTAATATTATTGAAATTTTTTTTTTGTCTACCATAAAAAAAGTTCTATTTTTATTTTCTCTCAAGCCCTCAGAGAGAGAAGTATTGTGAGTGAAAAAAAATCAAACTTGAGATTTTGATAAATGTCAAAGTTTCATGACCCCATGAAACCAAAAAATATAGTTTTCGCGATGCTAAATGTAACTCGGCCTAGAGCATAAAACATTTTACCGATCGGGATAAAATTTGGTATCTAGGCTTGTAATAAGGTTCCCCCAAGGTAATTTTGAAATTATATATTCAACCCTAAAATTAAGGGTAGTTTACTGAAGGAAAAAAAATATAAAAAGGTGATATTATCAAAATCCTATTTAATTATTCTGACTGAACTTTATTAAGTTGTAGTCGATCCTACTAAAAAAAATAAAAATATTGTATTTGAAATTTATGTTCATAAGACCAATAGTTTCGGAGGTATAGGAAAATTCATAAAAAAACTTATATATATATAAAATGGAGCTCTTTGAAATGTGAAATTGATTGCTATGCTCTTTGCTGTACAGAGATGTTAATTTTTTTCTCAATATTTCTATAACAGTGTATTTTATTTCATTTATGTTTTTTGGTGGAGTTTTTCTGCAACAATGTATATTATTTCGTTTTTACAAATCTTACTAGTTTTGAGTAAATGTCTCTATTTTGTGATAAAAGAGAGAGAACCGCACCATATCATTTGTTTTTAAAAGCATACATTTGTAGATCACTGTTATTTTTATCTGAATGATTCCAGAGTTCACTTGTTAAAATCTTTTCATTGCATTTACATTGTTTTAGTTTCCATTAGTAAAGTGCGTGAGTGACTTATTGTCCATTCACCATAGGAGTGGTTGTATCTTACAGCTTGCAGAAGTTACCAGATATATTCTCATGTATCCATTCGCCAAATCATATGATCTGCGAGATAATTTGTTGAGCTGTTGTTACTTTTGGCAATTAAAACGTCCACAACAAACAATTTGTTTTTAATTATTATATTTTTCCTTTTAATCATGTTTACTGCTTCTGATAGCTGTCAGCCACCACCATTCCTACGGCGAATGGACTCTAGTCGTGTGTATTCATTGTTGAACTTTTTAAGTAATTTTGTTGTTGTTGTAAATTTGAAGTAATTTCTTAGAATTTCTAGGTAATTTTATTGGAAATTCTTTTATCTTTTTTAGGTCATCAAAGTCTGGTCACTCCTAGGCGTGTTAGCAATATATATGTTAAACATTCACAAAGTTTTTAGTTAGGCCTACGTAAATTAGATATGCCTAATAATCTTTGGCCATCATTTAAAATTTACATGATTAAAATTTAAGACTAGCCATGAGTATTAAAGCTTACAGTATACAGTTGTGAGGTTTATATTAAATTGTTTTCATTTAGTCTACACATTACGGCAATAGTGAAATAGATATCTTCTTAATATATATAATTCTTCTGTACGTGTGTATGTCACTGAACTCCTCCTAAACGGCTGGACCGATTTTGATGAAATTTTTTGTGTGTGTTTGAGTGGGTCCGTGGATGGTTTAGATTCACAATTGGACCCGGTAGATGGCGCTGCAATCGGGTTCTAGGAATTTTATTTTATTTTTTAGGGATTTTATTTTTAATTTTTAGGTAATTTTTTTTGGGGGGTAGGGGGGATATTTTTTTTAGATTTTTTGCATATCAGAACATGTAACCTAAAAATTTCACCCACCACCACCCCCCAATATTTATAATAATGAATATAATATTAATAATTTACCGTTAAAAAAATCATAAGTTCATCAATAATTGACTGTTAAAACCTTCTGAAAAGTTCATGAATAATTGAACTTCTGAGAATAATTCATAGTTATGTTTGTTTTTCGATACAGCTGATATTTGTGGAGTTGTGGGCGAAATGCCAAAAATGAAAAGATGTTTTATTTTGTATGTTGTCTTGACAAACACTGAATTTGTAATATTTGTGTTACTCACTAATTGGAGTTTATTGTGAATTTGTAATTGTGATGATCACATAGTATTGTTTTATTATCGAAACCAATTATGACACCCAAACGAAAAGTCAACGTTCGGGCAGGACAACGTCTGTCGGGTCCGCTAGTATTCTATAAATAGAAATTTGATTCGACCTTTTCCAATATTTTTTTGTTAATAATTTAAACTCCAGCAGATATTTCATGAGTTAAGCATGATTCAGCAATTGAAAAAATTAAAACATAATATTAGAGCTAGTTGCCTTTTATATTAAAAAATGAAATGTATGTCGTAGGGCCTTCTCAAGATGTACAAAAATGGATAAATAATATTAATTTAGATTTTTGAAAGGATATTAAGAAATAACATGAATTCATAACACATAGACTTTAGGTTCATGGTCAAACATAAAATGGCTTCAACATTTTGTGAAATAATCTAAATCTACATAGTAAATTCTAACGTTATTAAATTTGTCTAATTTGATTAACGGATTTGTTTAAATTATGAATAAACTATTTAAAAAAATCAAACATTCTACTTTATTCAAAATGTTTCATTTTGGTATGTGATTAAAACTCTTCAAGTATTTTAACAAGGTGTTTATATATACTTTTTTTATATGGCATTAGGAACTAAGTTCATTGCCGCACTTAGAGAAGAACGCCACTTATTTCTAACGTGAGCTAGTTCTATCCAGTACACCCCAATCTCTTTTATGTCCATTCTGATGCTATCCTCCCATCTTCGTCTAGTTCTTCCCATTGGTCTCTTTCCATTGGGTTTACCAGTTAGTACCCTGAACAAGGTTCTAGATTCTCCCATTCGCTTTTCATGTCCTGCCTACCGTAATCTAAGAGACTTGATCATCCTAACAATGTCTTGTAATGAGCACATGGTATGTACCCCATCATTATATAGCCTCCTCCACTTGATTCCCAGTAGCCTTATCCCTCTAGGACCAAAAATAGATACTCATCAAAATTATTTGTTTAAGTTATATAAATCACCATAGACATAGGTCAAACGAATTGATCCTTATCTTAGATTATCTGTAAATATTACAATTAAAACTTACATTTCATTTCTCTAGATGCATTAAAATTGCCCTTTGTTTTTTATACCTTTGAAAATATAACAATTTGAGTTTTACAGTTGATTGTTCTGAAATGATAACTGATCCTAATTTTTTATTACTCTGTAAATATCACAATTTGATCTTCATTTTTGGTTTCTGTTGAAATATCATCATATAGGGGAAAAGTGCCTAAAATGGCATACTCAGATAAAATGGCATAGGTGCATTTTCTCGCAAGTACTGCTATTTTTTTTCAAATTGAGGGTATTGAGTTATTCCTTAGTTGGAATCATTGATACTCTGTAAATGGATGACCTGTGCAGAAGGTGTTTCTGAAGTTATTAAAGAATAATTGAAAAGTTGCTTAGTGAAATATATTTTTTGTTATCTTTCATTGTTAACAAATACATTGAAGGGTAAGTAATTTTACTGTAAATATAATGAGTGTTACTTCAAGTGTAATATGCAGTATTTATGACGTAAAATCGACCATAAATTATTTAATATTCTTGGTACAATATTTTATTATTTCATAGTTAGCAATGTTGGGTAAAATGGCATACCACTGGTAAGGATAAAATGGCATAGTGTGTAATTTTACCCTAGGTAGCGTCTTAGTTATTTAAATCAATCATTATCCTGCTAAAATAAATGTTTCTTACTGTAATTTGTTCACCAAATTATATTTTTAATATTTGAAATAGTTACTTAAATTATTTTTAATATTAAATTCAAATATTTTGTGCGAAGATGGTTGTGACTTACGTCAGAAAGACAAAAAGGCAGTCATGGGAAGAGCAAGCAATGCAACGGGCTATTGATGTGGTAAATAATGGGGAAATGGGTTGGCTTCGGGCATCTAAACTGTTTGGAGTACCACAAACAACTTTAAGAAGGCGAGCCAGGAATAAAAACAAGTAAATTCAAGGTGTTAGCAAGGGTTTGGCTAGATTCAAGTCCACATTTGACCAAGAATCAGAACGTGAATTGGCTGGCCTTGCTAAGAGGAAAAACATTTTGTGTGTGATATTTGCAAGCCATGATAACTACATATAAAACAACAAAAGTCATAATAGAAGGTTTAATTTGTATGTTTAATGTTTTTTTCTGTGTAAGATTAAAGGTATGCCATTTTACCCATACAGTATGTATAAAATAGCACAGTGCTATATTTTGTATTTTCATTTTTTAACTAATAAATATATGTATTAGTGATGTTTTTTGGTGTTCATTTGAAAGATTATATATCATAGTTTATAAAAAGTTAAAAACAATTAATTTCAGAAGAATATTCTAGAAGAAATTTCAAAAATTAAAAATGGTATGTCATTTTAGGCACATTTCCCCTATTCTTCAATTTTTGATTGCTGTTGAAATAATTGTTTCAATTAATCTTAATTTTTAACTGCTCTATAAATATTCCACCAATAAATTGAGCCTAACCGAACTGTATCTCCGAACCTACGATGGTTAAAAGCCAATAATAAATTGGTTAGTGACAATTAACAACGTTACATTACCAACAATCATCTAAATTTCTTTGTTTAGATTAGTCCTACCAAATCCCGAATAGTGAAATTTCATTTCCTATAGTTTGGTGAAAATTAGGAGTGTTAAAATATGTAAGTTATGTCAATAAATCACTGTGATGATGTAGCTACCGGTATTGTTAAGAAAGTGCATTTTGGACAAGCTAACTATTTTTATAGACCTAATACCAACCATTATTGTATTAACTTATAGAAAAACCAAATTATTGTTTTAGTACTTAGATTTAAATTAAAATATAATTTTTAAGGATTTATAAAAAGTAATTATAAATATTATTAAATAGGATATTATTTTTTAGCTTTTATCATTTAAAAAATAGTTTATGTAGGCCTATATAATTATGTTCTAACCATTATTTATATTATTGTTTTTTCCCTCAACTCAATTTTGTTCTTACAAACCATAGTTTAAAATTATTTTATCTATTCCCCAATTTTAATGCTTCATTCTTAAAATTTTAATTATATGTCTAAATAAAACACATAAATTACTTTCAACTCCTAGCTTATATAAATATGAATTGTAGTCTATTAATATATTTTGACAGTTATTTAATTACATGCCACTTTCTGCGGAGCAAGTAATTGTAATGCAATAAACTGACAAACATGATCTATTTGCTTTAATCTTTCTTATACTTATTAAAAATATTACCTAGGCCTAATATATTAATTATGTACAAAAAATGTTGCAACCCCCTATAGCTGGATTTTGGTATGAAGAACCGTATCTTTAAAGTTGCAAAAGTTACTAAAACTTTTTTAAAATATTCATACGTCAAGTAAAGTCAAAGTAAACCATTACTTTTTATATATCCTAAATTATCAATATCTATAAAATAACACTAGTTAGATAGTGCCTATTATAATACAAGCAGAAACAACCGGCTTTTCTTTACCTCAAACAAACAGAATAAAATCTCTTCATTTTATTTCTTCCTATACCTAGTTTTTAATAAATCTAATCAAAGATTTAAAATTCTAGCTTCTAGGTGCACAGGTTTGTGCACAGGAGATACTAATTTTAAAATGCCAGCTTTCTGCGTGCGGTCGATACCGCGCAATGCTCATGGCAGACAAACTCTACATTTTATTGAAATAAGACTTTCGACGTTGAACACAAAAAATTATTCTTGAATTTTGAAAAAGGTCCTTCCGATAGTAATCATAATATAGACTAGAAAGTGTGAAACATTTTAGGTTGACCCTCAAGTTTTATTTGACGATGTTCTATTTACAACAAAAAATTGTAGTCTATTTTTCAAGTTTTGAATTTTACTCCCTTAATAATTTATTTGGTTATGCTTTTTTGTATTTCTGTCGAAGTATTTATTGAGGAGGGTCTGTATTCTAATCCATATGGGTTCTAATTTGGACTAACAATTTTATTGAAATATAATTTTGGATCTAGAAATATATTTTTCCAAGCCATTTCCCCATTCATCCGAGTGGTTAGAATGATCATCTCACCTGGAGAGCATTCCAGGGTCGGCGCACGGGTGCAGACCAGAGACCACATCTACGACGCCCGCCCCAGCACCTACCGCCTCCCTGTGTGGGGGTGGCGTCGACGGCCGGGGCGCTGCCACCTTCCTGGAGGCCGGTTCGGACCTGCTTAAGATGCTCGAGATGGAGAAAGAAGTGTAGAGCGGTGACGTCGTCTTGTTGCTGGTAGGGGCGTCGTGGGGTGGAGATGCCGGGGGCCTCCTGTAGGTCGGGGGCGGCGGGCTCGACACCCGGGGGGACCCCATGCCGGAATGAGCATTGGCTTGACTCTGGGCTGCTCACCACGGACACCTCGATGTCGCCTGGTTCCGTCATCACGACGACCGCATGCGGGCGGGAGTCCAGACGCGCGACGTCCGTCGGACTTTCCCCCCTGTGACTCCTTCCGGATAAGGTGTAGATTCTTTTCCCGCCTTGGTCGACTACGGTGGAACCCTCCAGTCTTCTTAACGATGTCCTGAAGAGAATGCCAGCTTTTCAACCGAACATAAGTTGTTTTTTAACTAAAAAAACCAATTAAATCTACGACGCGCACAAGTGTTTTTATATTTAAACGCACACTCTACGAGATGAGCCTCGAGAGCTCGTTTTGGATGATATCCCTCAATGTCTATTTACTTATTTAGAACGACTCCCACCTCCTAATATATCTAAAATCTCGCCAAACGACGAAGGTAAATTTTTGAAATGGTTATTGAATAGCGCCAAGGATAGTTCTACTTCAAACTTGAGCATCTTCCGAAGAAGAAGAAGAAGAAGAAAGAGAAACTCTGAAACGTTTTCCGTAACAAATTTATCGTCCCCGTTTAATTATTGTCGTCGCCCATTTTGCTGTTTATATGATAACGCGCACTCAACGACGTCCAGTTCTCACACTTGTAAAAAAAGTTCCTTAAGAAACACAAATAGAACCTCACTCCACGACGGCATTTAATAATAAATGATTAGTTTCAGATAACAATGTAGATATTAATGTCTGTCCTACCCTGAGTGATCGGCGGATAGGACGCCGTCTGCACCGCGTCCTACCAATCCACCACGGAAACCACAACTACTGCCGATATCCTATCTTCCTCCTTACAACCGCCGTGTCCTTCTTCCTTCTTCTCCGCTCCAAGCCCCTCTCCTCTCTCCCCGCTCAGTAAATAACGTAATTACACAACAAATAGAAGTGTCACCCATGCTTAAAAGTGTATCGACAACAGGGAGAACAAAACAAAAAAAAAGTAAGGGGAGTGATGGACCCCCTCCCTCCACCCCTAAACCCCCTAGAATAATAAAAGAAAAGAGAAGCGCTGGTAGAACCATTCAAGGATTGGTCCACTCGATAGCGATGCCTTGTGAATCAAAACGTTATCACCTTTTCGCGGTAAGCGATTATGACCCTTAACTCTAGACACACCGAAAGGTTTAATTCCCATGTTCGGTAGACGAGTTGGCCGTATCCACCGCGCCGCCGTACCACTGACAGCTCATTGGACGAAGCATGGTCAGAGGCGTGCAGGGAGAAGGGGGTATTGACGCGCCGACGGGGGGAGTGGAAGCGATAGGGGTCGATGCTCGCGTAACTCGGCGAGTGAGTGGTGGAATCGTTTCCCCCGCAGCCGGCGGTAAACCCAGCCCACCGCGTTTCTCCAGAGAAGCTATTATCCGGACGGAGCGCAACTGAGCAAGGCACCGTGTTTTTTTTTTCAGGGTACCAAATAGTCGCTGAAAAGGAAGAATAAAAGGGGTAAACGGAAGGCGCTTGCAATTAACGGTGATTACTGTGCAACCTCTTTACTTGTAAGGCATAGGTTTACGCAGAACAACCGAACAAGTCTATAACGTTCGGTTTACCGCGAGGTTTTTAGACCTCTTTTTTTGGGAAGATTAGAGAAACGAAGATATTGCGCGCTTAAGGATGTTCAAGCAAATTATGTGCTTCTTTTAATCTCATTACCAGCTTCGGTTTTCGAATGGTCTAGGGCGCTACTCTCGCATTAGACTGGACAACTGATGACGGGGAGGTCAGGGTTCGAAATCTGACTGTCTTGAAAGCTCTTTATAAGTGGTTTTCTATTCTCATGCCCTAAGCAAAATCGGTTGCATTTTCTCCAAATTTAACAGGCTATATTACATATGACCCTTGACATTTGTATTGTTACTGTAATAGGCTACTAAAATCTTTAATGTAATTATTTAGTGTAGTTTTATCTAGGATTAATTAATTGGTCACAAAAATCTCGCTAGCTAAATATAAAAAAATTAAAATATAATAGGAAAACTCAAAAATTATTTATACAAAATCAAAAGTTTGTTAATTCTGAGAGCACAGTAGTTAAAAAAAAACTCCTGTTATCAGTCAACAAGCGGGCTTTATCGACAGAGCAGATAACGAATTTTAGCGAAGATAGTGCTAACATTTGCGGACAAAGGGTGCCATGTGGTCAGCATAATTTAGGTTACTTTCCAACCGTTAACCTCAGTTTTCTAGACCACATCCATTGCTTCAAAGATAGTTTTGTAAGCGCCAGGGATCGAAAGCGGGACTTGTGGCTCTGTAGCCAGGAATTTTGACCACTATACCACAGAGATGGTCAATGGCTATCAAACAAAATTAAATCATAATTTGATTGAACATCCTCAATCATGCCTACTTAAAGGTAAATAATCTAACACAGTTTTTTTTATTGGAATGGCAGTTCTGAAGTTTCAAAACCACTAAAACAATCATTTTCATTTAGGCCTATTTATTTGAGGTAGGCCTAATTAACGTGCATTTTCTGAACAGACTGATTATATCAGTACGCGATTTACAAACTAACTTAAATATAGAAAAGACACTGCATCCAACCCACAGCCGTTAACTCATCCCTGTGAAAGGGTAAACCCACATTTCATTAAGGATAAATTTCTCGGCCATTCCAGGAATCGAACCTGGAATCCCTAGCTCAGTAGACAGACACTCTATGGATTGGTCTATAGTGTCGGACCCAAGACAATCCTTCATTCTATCAAATTTATCTATCGTAGCTCTGTTGATTTGTTTGACGAAGTACAGATTTATGTTTCTAGCAATAAGATAATTATTACTTGCTCTGGTCTCGGAACTGAGATATTTTGTGTGAAAGTTTGCATTTATTTCAACTTATCCTGTTTTTTAACTATAAAACTTTAAATGTATGGTTTTACTTTCTCACAACCCCTCGGGTAGAGAAAGTATTGTGATCGTCAACACATAAAATTCAAGATTTTGATGGATGACTCTCTGAACCCAAAAAAATGTTTTTTTTTCCCTGTCTGTGTGTCTGTATCGTGACCTAGAACTGAAACTGTGTTACCTATCAGGCTAAATCTTGGTATCTATCTAAGAGTTTTCATAAGGTTCCGCGGAGGAATTCTTGGAATTATACACTCGTATCTACCCTATAGTATACGGACAAAAAGAGTAAACATCGATTTTCTCAAAATCCGCTCTAACTAATTTGATTAAAATTCGTATATAAATATTTTTTAACAAACAAAATTACACTTATCATTTTCCCGTGGAAATTACTTAAGGGTACTTTACATAAGTGGAAATTTCCCATTTATATATTACCTCCACAAATTTATGAGATAATAAATAGCTTAGGTTTTTCATCACATACTTGTTGGTAGGGCTCTTAAAATCAAACAACTTTTATTATAAATAAAACTTTATAAAATCAATATTTTCTGAGTTATAGGTCGGCTACTTGAACTCAAAACAGTGAATTCTCTCTTTCACCCACTCTACCCTCATGCCCACCATCTTCCGCATCGTTCAACACGTTAGTTGGTTTTCTATTCTCTTTCCAGACGGATGTGAAGGTTTTTTCATTATCTTTCCAGGCAAATACCAGACCACTCCACCTATACACACTAATTTACAGGCGTTGCAAAACAAATACAAAACCCCTAGTCATGAAACATACATTGAATCGTAGGTTATTGATCATACCACACACCCTACAACAAATTAGCATTTAATCATAATTTTCCCTCTCAAGCCAACTCCATTGATCCTTACGCGTACTTTCTAAACGTTAATATCCTATCCTCTTAGGCAGTTAGACCACCCTAAGCCATAACCGCTTATATGGTTCAACCTCAATCTTATAATAATAAAAGGAAGTGTTTGACTGTGTGTGTTTGTTTGTGTTTGTGTGTGTGTGTGTGTGTGTGCGTGCGATGCCCACCCAAATCTAAGACACGCAGAGATCTGAAATTTTTAACATAGGTGGACGGAAGGGGGTCCGAATGCACCTCAAAGCCTGATTTTAAAATTTTTAAAATTTGCTTTTTAATTAGGCTATTTTTGACCAATTTTTGAAGATTTTTTTTTTATTCTAGTTGTTTAGAATTATATTTCAAAGATAACGTTTCAAAATGAAATTGGGCACCACGGGGGGGAGGGGGGAAGTATATAATTCTTATACCACAGTGGGTCACGGGCAGCACCGTGCGAGATTGCTAGTGTCTTTAATATGACCTAATTCTCATCCTTGAAGAAAATGGATACACATTCTAGCCACCAACACCACCACCCTTTCTTAAGGACCATCCCAACGTCTTGGAACATGTTCAGACAGGTAGACACGCCTCTCACTAGCTCTCTAGCTACACAATATGAAGAGAGCTCAACAACTTTGTCAAACTTAGACAATGACTGCACTATTAGGAAGCCTGATCTGAAAGGCTTTATTTCTTACCAGATACAACTGTACATTAAGATTCAGGTAAGAAATAAGACCTTCCAGAATGGTTTCCTACCGAAATCAAGGAGTAGTTTAGGGATGTGTGAAGCTTCGAAATCTCGAGGTCAAAACACAAATTTCCTTCGCTTTGACTTCCACGCCCACAATAACCTTCCTATCTTTGAAACATTTTGAAGGAAGAATAAAATATCGATAAATAACTAACGTATTTGAGATATCTCACTAAATATGACATTTTTCAACATATAGGCTTAATAATTTCTAAAACATATAACATACAGTTTTAAAGACCAAGTTATGATTAAATGGCATCTATAAAGTAACCGGTCCCTTGGTGTAGTGGTCAGTGCACCTGGCATAGGGGTCCCGGGTTTTATTCCCGGATGGTACCATGTATATTTTTCTCGAGAGGGTAGCTATCCCAACGGTCACCAGGGTCTTGTTAGGTTAAGTGTTTCTACTGGCTCCACACCCTCATTTTACCTTTCACCATCACCTCATATCATCGGAATATGGAAAGAGCCTCCACGGAAAGAATGTACGATTAGTGTATTCGGGGAGTCCTCTGGACAGCAGTACTGCACGTAAGCACCAGCTAACCTTCCCCCAAATTAAGCTACTAGTGATGTGAATAAAAATTAAGCACAATTAAAGGAACATATTTTAGGATAGGTAGAATAATTAAATGGGTTTTGTTTTTCCCGCTAAACCTTTCTCTTTGCACTTAAAGGATCGTTAAAAAAAATAAAACAATAAAAACCGTATTTTCAACTTTTCTTCGCATTCTAAAAGTCATCTTTAAGCTCCCTCTCCCCTCCTAGATATAAATAATACAAAAAAAAACCACATCGAATTCACGTCCAATCGTCCATACTGTCACTTTGAACATGAGTGGGAGCTGAATATTACTAAATACAACGATGATTTCTATCACACAGGGGTAGTTATTACACCGTCTGTCGTTAAAACAGCACGAGGCTTTTCATCCCCCTTGCCTGTGTGAGCTTTCCGCCCCTCTTAAACAATAACTAATACAACCCTCTCAAGGCAGCCTACCGTCTGAATATCACCCTTCCTCCCGCTAATAGTGCCTGTGAACGATGGCCTTGGGGTTTCAGACATTAGACCAGGGTTCCGCGAGAATTTGCAAAAGCTTGCTTTTTATTGTTCTGTATAGGTTTATAGGAAAGGAAAGGTTGAGGGAAAGAGGAGATTAGGAAGAAGGAGGATTCTAATATTAAATGACTTGAAGGAAAGAAGAAAATTCTGTGAACTGAAGGAGGAGGCAGTGGTCAGGGTGCATTGGAGGTCTAAGCTCACTGACAAAAGGAATGGACCTGTCGTAAGACAGAACACCTAATAATACATACTTTTGTGGACAATGTGTAAATATGCTCAGAGAACTCGTGTGTACGAAGAAGAGGAAGAGACGAGTACCGGTGATAATGTTAAAAGTGGGGGTAGTAAGAATATTGATAAGCCAAGGTTGACCTTGGTGGTCTTGGGGTAAAGTGCTCGCCTTAGGACCCGATGTTCGTGGGTTCAAACCCAGTCGGGGTCGATGGATTTATCTTGAGTGATAAGAATCCGTAACACAACTTCCTTCGGAAGGGAAAGTAAATCCGTCGGTCCCATGTCGATTGTGGACATCTGAAAGAACCCTGAAAGGTTTAAAGAAAATACCTTTCCCGGAAAAATTGGTAGACCCTTTCGCTATCGCTCATAGAAATTATCATATGCTGATATAATCAGTCGGTTCAGAAAGTGCACGCTAAATACCTCAAATAGATAAAGATAAGCCAAGTTCAAGTACCAAGGGAAAGTAATAGTTAGTAGATGGGCGGATAGGTTGGCAATAAACATTCTTGAAATAATTTATTCTAAAGTATGAGTTAATTATTGTTAATATTTTACTAACCCTAGGTCTACTAGTTTAAGCACATATATTTTGTAATTTACCCCTGTCGAACCTAATGTACTAATTACGTTTTTGGGTTAGGGATGAGTAAGGTTGAATTTAGAGGAAGTGTACCGACATTTTCATGGAGGGGGAGTGGGACAACATTAAGGAAAATCACCCTCAGTACACCCGACCGGGATAGAACCAAGCACGATTTCCCTGTTATCGGCAGTTTAACCTCTTGTGAGAGTAATGCCTTAGACCATGTAGCCACCAAAGAGGGTCTAGTAATATTACGTCTTTCAATACACACTAGACTCCAGCGCACTTGGATATTTACTATAGTGCCTAAGTCAGGACCCTGCTGGAATCAAACCAGTAGTCTCTAGACTTGTGTTCGACCTAAGAAAGAGTGCACTCTTCTGAAGAAGACAAAACATAATAACAGCTCATCCAGAGTGAACTTTGTTGAAGATTGAATTTCGTCTGAATATTACAATACAGAATATAGCTCATCCAGAATGAATTTTGCTGAGTTATTGAACTTCGATATTCAAAGTCAAAGCTGCCACGCTCTTCTCGACAAAGCCTGGAGGCTACAAATGTATTGAATCAAAACCAGACCTTTAGTTCCCACCACTTTAACAAGAAGCGCTATATTATTGTATGAAGGCCCATAGGCCTCAACCATCGAGTGGGCCGAGCTAGTGTTTTGAAAAGCACGCTCTTCAAAATGTTTGTGGGGGGGCCCCGAATATAAAGACCTAAGTGTGGAAGGGTAAGGGGTGAATGGGGGATATTCTCTTGTTATGATTTATTTTATTTTTATTTTTCCTACGGACAAAAGGAACATTTTGCATTGTGCATTGTGTTTTCAATTACAATGTTAACGCTAGATTTTAAGAAAAGGTTTCATGTTTGTGTCTATATACACAGTCTAGCCATAGGTTACCAACAAATGAATCTATCACAAAACATTTTCAAATTAAAAAAAAAAGTGTTTTAAACTCAAGGTTTACTATGACATGTCAGTAAAATTTAAGAAACAAAGTAGGCCTAATACAAAATAATGTTTTGTTTAAAAAAACCTGTAGGTTTACGTTTTAATTCGTTGATTTTATTTTACATTTGCGTTTTAAAATTTTAAACAAAACCTAGCTAAATGTAACAATAAAGAAAAATATAATACAAGCTGTTGGAACCTTTAGTTGAAAAAAAAAAGCCGTTGTAGGTTGTGAGCGCAAATTTGTTTTTCTTGCTTAAAACATTTAATCAAACAGACCATGTTCATTAGAAAACTTAAAAAATAATAATGATACACTCAACACTTATAAAAGCGTGTTTAAATGTAAGCCTTCCTTCAAGCGGATGGTTTTAAAAAAAAATTGAAACATAAGCTTTAAGAAAGATGCCTCAGTAACTGAGAAATAGCCAATCAGATGTTGCGCTCAGGTTATATACGTACAAAAACCTTTAATAGTGGTACACGAGTTTGGTGTTTACTGGAACTAACAAAAAACTACTTGCTATGACGATATACATATTCAGACATGTAAACATGGTTAAACATTGTAATTTTCTAATCTGAAAAGTCCACAAATCCACATATTTTAGTTGATTAAGACCAAAATAACCCGCCTTGGTGGCGTAGTTGGCTAACGCGCTAATTTCGTGTTGAGCCAGACTCCCGAGTACGAGGAGATTGAGGTTCGAATCTCGGTCGGGTGAACCGGGGGTGACTGAACATATTAACACTTGTGTTATCGCCCATAGGAGATAGAATAGACTGCTCAGGTGAGGCCAACAGGGAGTCCTGGGAAACAACCCGGAGAGGGAGATGAAGAAGAACATCCCTCTCGTGTCGCGGCAGTGGCTACCCGGAGCGCTACTGGGCGGGACAGGTGTCCCCCGTGAAGAAACCTTGTCGCTCCGTGCGTTCCTCTTGTTGTACCTAGGGGGGCAGGGGCGGTACCTTGGAGGAACCACGCTGATGAGAATCTTTTCTATCTCGGTTCAGCCACCTCTCCCGATTCATGCGTCCCTCCTACAGTGAGAAATTGTTAGGTAGACATCGTGCAGCTTCTTGCCGGCAAACAACAACCAACGTACGACGACGAACCCACCCATTTTTGTCGCCTGCAACTTCTTATAGCTTTGACTATTGTGATTTTATATTAGTTCATTTTATGGAGGGATTATCTCACACCCTATGGAATCAGTGGCGCATTGTGAAATGTTTCCAGGGCAGGCAGAACTAGTTTTTTAAAATCCGAAGTAAGTTATTTAACCTGCACTTTATAAACCCACTGATTATATATCAGTACATGTCTTATGAAGACTAACTTAAATCTATAACAGACACAACCCCCAGCCGTTGAATGGGAAAACCCCAATTTCACCCATAATAGTCTCTCTTTTTTTTTACCATGCCAGGAACCGAGCTCGGGACTCTTAACTTAGCTAGCAGACACACTACTGGGCTAAGATACCGGTTCAGAGCCAGTTAAAACTGTGTTTATTATGTACTCAAACAACTTGAGTCCCCTTTTCATAATCGTCGCTAGTTCTTAAACATTAGGGTTGACAGAATGAACCCATTTTAAACTTTAAAATATAAAATTCGTAAACTTGAAGAGGGAGTAATAATAATAAAAATAATAATAATTAAATTATTTCTAAAAGTTAAATACTCGATTACCTCAATCATTTATGAACTGTTTCATAAGGATTTTACATTTTCAGAATAAAACAATTCACTGTTTCTCTTAAGAGTGTCTAATTTGATAATATTTTTGGGGATGAACACAATCTCTTGGAAAACCGAACCTTAGTTGTAGGGGTTTGATTTTTTTCCCTTCCCGACCACGTGTTTCTATCGGGCCGGGCTATCCTCAATGTTACACAAATAGGGTAGGTATGAGCAAAATATAATTTAAAGGAAATGTACAAGCATTTGAGTGTCGAGAGAGTGGGAAAATATCTAGGAGAAACCAACCTCAGTACACCCGGATGGGATTCACGCCCTGACCTCCCATGTCTCTGGAAAACTAGACAAGGTTCACGTCTTAGTCCACGTGTCCACAGATGCAAGTAAAATATTTTATTATTACTATTATTATTATTATTATTGCGACTTTGGGTCGATTATGAGTGGCAAACTATATTACCTAAGAGGACAGAGTGATCAGGGGTAAATTTAAGTAAACTCACCAGCATTTGCTTGGAAATAAGAAAGAAACCCAAATTGTGTAAAATATAATGCTTAGAGTATAAGTCAGTTGGCCTAATGACTTTCTCCAAAGTTACGTTTTAAGCTAAATGGCTTTAGGCTTTACGTCTCCTGCCCCGTCACTGATCCTGAGTGCACAAGTTTCTGAACACTAAAATAACGACATTAAAACATATAATTGAGATATATGTTTATTCTGGCAGCGGTAAATTTATAATCCACGCCTATTTTTAAGAGTGGGTTTTTTAAAATACATTTTTGGTCGAGCTAAATTGAAAGTATTTTCATTTGAATGACACAAATGGAGAGAAATAAGTTTTTTTTTAAACAGCAAGGGATTAGTTATAGCCTTTAATAAATAAGCTGATTATTATCAAGAGGAGCATTAAGTAGAGGAGAGTACTAAGCAAAAAATATAAAATTACAAACAAGCATTTGATGCTCACTCTAGAGGAAGGGGGAGATAGCAGTGAAGGTTGTAAAAATCACATTTATTCGGCAGGCAAAGAAAAACACTTTGACAGGGATGTCCAAAATATTCTCTTTCTATTTGGTCCTCTGTATATTTTACTTAAGATCAACCGTTTTAGAGATAATTGCGAAACACCATAAAGGTAATCCGCTATTTTATAATATGGTAGACTTAGCACAGTTCGGATCGGTCAGGACTTTTAAAGTGATGTTTAGGAAGGTAATTAAAACAATTATATGGGGAAAAAATCTTATGGATTATGTCGCCGATAAAGTATAATACATGTCTAGTTCGCCGGTACTATTCAGGGTGTATTTTAATTTTTGGCGTCAAATATTCTAAGGGCGTATTCTCATCAACCAAACATTTAGAAAAGTTCATATAGACATTAGTATAGAAACACTTAGTTTTAGAGTTATTAAAGATTTTCCTCAAAAATATATTAATCGTGCAGTCACTGATTATTTGGGAAGGGGGGAGGAGGGGGCAAGAGATTTATCTTCCCTACTCTCTTGTTCTTCTCACGGTAACACTATTACAATGAACTCTTTGAAAGGCGAATGTCAACAATGTATTTATTCAGTTAAAGTACCGTCTATATTTTCACTTTTACTTTAGTGACAACTGTTGATATCACCATGTGGAGAAAATTAAACGCTTATGTTTGTACTGGAGCAATATTTGATTTGTGATTACTAGTTTTGGCCATCCCTGCAGGAGAACAAAAGCTTGTTTACGTTCGATGACGCCGCATGTGAAAGTATCCACTTCTACCTGGGCCATTCTGGGAGTGTCCTCAGGTAAGAGACAAGTAAGGACTCTATTTTTTTTTTTTTGTTAACTAAGTCCTTTCCTTTAGTGAAGTGTCGAGTAGTCCATGTACTCAGTGAAGCGAGTGATGTGTTTGTACTTCATCTCTAGGATTAGTGGCAGTGTTGAAAGTGTTTGTGTGTTGGGTAAGGGCAGAAGGGACAGCGAGTCCGGCAAGCAACTTGTTATCTCACTGCGTGACATACACTCACAAGGACATTGTCNTGAAGTGTCGAGTAGTCCATGTACTCAGTGAAGCGAGTGATGTGTTTGTACTTCATCTCTAGGATTAGTGGCAGTGTTGAAAGTGTTTGTGTGTTGGGTAAGGGCAGAAGGGACAGCGAGTCCGGCAAGCAACTTGTTATCTCACTGCGTGACATACACTCACAAGGACATTGTCCACGTATACAAAATATAGTGAGGGAGGTATCGCGAGCCAAGCGCAGTATTTTTTGCAGTTTTTATAGCAGAAAATAAAAACTATGTCTCCAGTGGTATCTTATAATTTGATGAGAGCTTTTTCTCTTAATTAAAAAAAAAGATGTATTTTTTTAAATCAAAATGTTCGTGAGAGATATTCAAGAACGGTTGAGATTAATATGTGTAGAAAATTAAACTTTTAAGTTTCTACTGGATTTATTTCAACAACAAAAAAATTGTTTGCTATTAAAACTGCCAAAAAACCCCCATAATATGTCACGTCCTCTTCCAGCTCACCTAAAATATGCTAACTTTGTATGGTCCAACACTTTAGTTAGTTCGGTAACGTTAGAGATGTGGTATCTAAAGAAATGTATACATCATTTTATTATTTAAAGTACAGAAAAATTTATTATATATTGTTACTTATAATATCTAAAGAAAACCATCTATAATTTACAAATTCCAACAATTGAAAGAAAAATATTGATAGAACCTACTTTCTACTCATTGCTAGTATCGAAAAAATGTGGTTTTCCACTCTCCTTCCACGTGAATGTGTGAAACAAATTTTTAAGTTCAACCCATCTCAAAAATAACCCAACACTATAAGTATTTGGACACTCTGGACTGGTAATAAAATATGTAAAACAAATAATTATTACTTTTTAATGGATTAGCGCTAGCGAATTAAATCCTCAGTTTGATTATCATAGGAAGAACTTTATCTGACAGTTAAAAAAAAGTAGCATTTAACTACTTTGACGTATTCTGACGTCAAATCATGTGATCTGCAGCTGTTACTCTGGATATATATTATAAATAGTACAGAGTAGTACTAGACCTAAAAAAAAAGAGTGAAATATAAATGTCAAAAGAATTTTTTTTTAAATTTTGAAACAAAAACTGGTTCTTTAAAAAAGAAAATATTATCCTGGCTTAAAATCGTATTTTATAAATTAACTAAAAAAACTCCATGGTATCAACCTGCAATCAAGCCATACTGACCGAGTAACTACCATCTGTTGACGAAGATAGGGCCAACTTACACGGATAGAGGGTCTCATGTAGTCAGCACAATGAACCCTCCGGCCGTTAATCTGAGTTTTTTAAACCGGAGCTGCTATTTATTTATTCAAGTAGCTCCTCAGTTGTCCTTACGAGGCTGAGTTAACCCCGTTCCAAAACTGCTTCACAGAAAGTCTGGAATTGCCATAGATTGAGCCAAGGACCCCTTGACCTGTAACTCAGACCACTAGACCATCATAAGCGGTCATTTGAAAGGTTAACATATCCTAAAATAGTTTCAATACAAATGCATCAAGCTTTCCACCTCCTAAATCCAAAGATGGTTGGTTCCGCCAACCACAGTTTGAGAGCCTCTCCCATATAGTCGAGTGTTCCACCCAGGTGCTCTGGTGTGCTAAGTAGCCAGGAGCACAATACTAGTCTAAACCTCTTCAAAGTGCTTGAGGAACCCTTGATGTTCAAAGAGAGAGAGAGAGAACAAATAGAAAGATAAAGAGAGAGTTAAGTAGTGCAACTAACAGTCTTCAAGTGAGGGCCATTAATACAAGAGGATTTAAACCCAAAGACCACAAGCCCATCCGAATGTTTCCACACACTTCCCTTTTACCAAACAATGGTGGGGTGGGATAAGGGGGTGGGGGGGAAGCTATTCCAAACAAAACTAAGATTACGTTTCTTCTTCCTTCACCTTCTTAGAACTGAAAGAGATGTTATTGTGGATTTGGTGCTGGAGTTTTGGAGTTGGTTGTGTTGTGGGTCATTGAGATAGAATTGATTTCACAAGTCTAAAACTACTACCATTGAAACCGAAATACCTTAGATTATACATTGGTAAGAACTATAAATATTATAGTAGTAAGAGATGACATTCTAAATTAATAATTAAGTAGTTGGTCAAATATAGATTCTTTATCTTAGACAAAGAATACCGAGGAAATACGGCTCTCACTGTTTCAGAAATAAGCACTATAGAAAGAACTTAGAACTTAGAAGATACAGTCCACTTTTCATAGGAACAGCCTTTTCTGTAAGCTATTATATCTACTTTCACGTATTCCTAAGTATCCTAGGTATATACATGCGACACGTTTGCAGCTGTAATTTTTGATAAATGGTATGGAAAACTTTAAATAACACTAATTATTAGTTCTGTGAACAATGAACCTCGCTCCCACAGTAGACCTTGCTTCCTCCATTTTCTAATAGTAGCTACAGTCATTGGCTATATTCTTCACATGGTAATAAATAACAGTTCCTGAATATCTTTCATGAGTATAACAGCATTAGATGATAAACTTTTTAAATGAAGATAAAAAGTTTTCATTAAATTCCAGGACACCCCTGACAGATATTAAATAATTGTTGATTTCACCATATGAAGAAAATTAAACTAATGATTTTTACTAGAGCAAGATTTCATTTGTTTTTGGCCAAAAAGTTTTTCCATCAAATCTGCATAAGCACTGGCCTTTTCTCGCGTTCCGTCAATCCCCACATTAAGATATCTAGCTCAAGAGAAATGGTTGAGTAGGTGAATTATAAGGAAACGCACCCACATTTATCAGTGTCCTTCTGTGCTAGAGTCAGGTGCCCCATCATATACCTAACTGCCTACAAAAATATGATCAAAATAAAAAGAAACTGAAGGAAATACGTCATAATATGGAAAGATGCTAGCAAAGGAATGTGCAAGAAGAGGAAAATAAGACTTGTGAGGAAATACAGTAAATAATGAAGGGGAGCTCGTCTTTGTAGGTTTTGTGTGGATAAGAAGTTAAGTCTATTTTGTTCACGTGAATGGTTCTTGTCAATACATTGATTCCTCTTAGTAGCGCGTCAACTGAATGTGTTGAGTAAAATACTGTCTTATTGTGCCTTTCAGATGGATTACTGTCCAGATGGTATCTGGGTTATTTCACCAAAGATTCTGAGGAAAGAGATCAAGATGCTACAGTGAAAATAGCAATAAAACAACAATACAAAATAGCACTAGTAGAGAGGTAGCCAAATAGCGGCCCATGAGGCCATTTTCTGCGACTCGCGACAAGGTTAACCAAATTATAAATATGGATTATTATTATTATTATTAGTTTTGGCCACGGGCTTCCTGATGTGTGTATATTTTCAGACTTTCCAATTGGAATTATGTGATATTCAAAATGCTCCCTTTTATCAGTCCAGGCAAGAGATGGACATTGCCTTTTGGAAACTGGTACCACGATAAAAAAATATCCCGGATTGAGTGAATTTAACAGGTGAATTGTATCCATGTTATTAAGCACGCACTTGTGTGAATATAATTTTCTCAATTATGAAAGAGCAGGGAAATCGTCGCAAATAAACTGATAGACTTATGACCAATTTCAGGACTTGTTACGAATATCAACATTATTGAAAATTGACTTGGTTGTACTTGTCTTTCAACATGAACGCCCAGTGTTCTTATTAACTTGTATTTAGTTTTAATAACACCAATATTTCACTGAAAAATTTATTCAAATTATCATTTTGAATTTCTTATGTGTATAATCGTGCATCTGAAAGGTACAAGGGGAAAAGAGGAAAGTCCAGTTTTAACTCAAATCGATTTGGTGCTTCCATCTGTAAGACAATCACGAAACCTTTCTAATACACTTTAGATTATGGTTAGCAAAGAGGTCTCTGTCATATTTAAATTAATTATAAAAAAGTATTTACTGGGGCCCTTATGGGATTTGAAATATGAAAGTTATTGTCCTGGAAAATTTATGTTTTATCTTCCTCCTATTTTTCCTAGTAACCTTCATTTGTTCTAGTTCTATTTGTAAATAAATATATATATATATATAAAGGCTACTATCTTGAAAGAGTCTGTGTTTATTATTCCAGAGAATATTCCTAAATATTGGCTAAACAAAACGTTGTGCGGCCCGTGACTCAAACACACGTAGGCCTATGTTGGCCCTTGTAAGTTCTAAGTTGGCCACCCCTGCACTAGTTAGTACTTTAAAATTATGGTAGGAAGAATCTTTATAGTATACAAACTTTTTTTGTGCTCAGCAACGATGACATTTTACTATTATTATTAATATTATTTTTAATGAATTGATATTTAGTCCGTCATTTTGGCTTACTTGATAGCGTGTCAGACTATTGAAACTAAGATTCCCGGGTTCGATTCCTGTCATAGTTTAGGATTAGTATTATTAGTGAAATTTGTGTTTCCTTATCCACAGTATCATCTTAGCGCTTGCGACTTCTTCCAATCAGGCGGCTGTGAATTTATTTAAAGTATAAGGTTCTACCATTTTTGGGGTTTTCTCTATAAATGTCTTTCTTACAAAGTCCCTTTATCTCGAATGGAAAGAAAAAGCTCTGATTTTCATTTGAAAGTCCTTAGACCATTGTTACTTAAATTTTGGCACGCGTTTAACCGAGAAGTAGGCTACTAATCATATAATTTATTTTATAGTAGCTAGATTAATAAACAAGCTATTGCAAACCCTCTTCCGTGTTTACATAATCTAACGCGTAACTCTTGTGATAGACTGTACTGCTGACGACCAGGAATCCTAATTTTTTGTACTGAGGATGGCTTTTTCTAAATGGCTTTATACTCTCCCCACACGTAAATTTGTGTACAATTCATCTAAATTCAGCCTTTCTCATCCCTAACACATTAGTGTAATTAGTATATATATGTATAGCCCGAACGGGCTGTGAGAAATAGAAACAAACTATAAAATATGAATATATAAATATAAAAGAATAAAAGCATGATAAGAAATTACAAATATGTCAGCTTGTATGCAGAAAAAAAATTGCTATCCAAGAGTGAGACAAGCAACTCTATTAAGACAAGAAGTTGTATTTAAAAATAAGCCAAATTATAAACAAAGTTAATATGCATGAATATTTAAAAAAAAAGTCACCGAATTCTTTAATTTATTTTGAGTAATCTATTTTCTTGTCTAAAATCTAAATCATCAAAAAAAATTATTCTCTATCAATACGGGAAATCGATGCGATCATGTATCAAACTATGAATTACTTATTGACACAACTTCCATGGCTTCAAAAAAACTAAAATCCAAAATCAAAAGTCTTTTTAAATCTGTCACAATATTTTCTTAACGATATTTTATATTATACGCTACGTCTAAAAATTATTAAAAGGCAAACAAATAATATTTTTACCATCGATCGCTATAAAAATATATATGTTACAGGAAAAGTAGATTCTCCAGTAAGAGTCGACTTTACCTAGGCCGAGTCGACTCTTACTGGTCTTTTTAGTAAAAGTTGATTAAAAGCGAAAAGTGATGAATATCGATCAACATTTACTAGTCGGAGTTGACCGTACCTAGGGAAAGTATACTCTCACTACCTTAAGTTAGTAAAAGTTAAGATTTTGCAAGGAAATGGTCTACTACCTAATAAAAAACAAATAAAAAAGCAAAACCCTTATGATACAAAGAAAGATATAGGCTAAATATTTATTATTTATTACAGCAAGGTAAAGATTTGTGACACTTTGAGTTGCAGAGCTAACCTAACCTAACCTAACCT